>JAEQML010083101.1:0-10595 GCA_016904865.1 Pissodes strobi | reverse complement strand
TAACCGGCTTCATAAAATTCGATCCAAAATCTAAATGAGACACCACCTTCGCCTGAAATACTATCAGTAAAGCTGTAGGGTCAGCGCCCCACCAAACCCTAGAAATTGCCCTTAAAATGTTAAGAGCTTTCTTTGCTTTATTTGCGACATATTCTATATGTACATCCCATTTCAGATGTTTATGTAGATATATGCCTAAATACCCAAACATTGTTCTAAAAAGAACATCATTGGTCAGGGGCGGTTCTAATTTCCAGTTCAGCGAATTAAAATGAAAGAAAAAAAGACATGACCTTATAAGGTGCAAATATTGTTTGGACTTTGAACACACGTGTGAGCTAAAAAGCCAAAGCTCGGCATGAAAAATTTCGAAATCTTTGAGAGATGGAAAGGTGAAACCAGTTAGAACTCGAAGTGTTTTCGTCGCAAATTGGGGGCAATAATTGCGTAACCTCACACGTGAACTTCGTACTGGTGTACCTATTATGGATTTTTCTGAGGAAAAATCCGCCAAAGAACTGCTATAAAAGCGTGAAATTATCGGAGAAAAGACAGTCTTAACATACTCTTCACTTGCAGTGGGTCGTAATGCCGGAGATTATTTAGAAAAGTTCTAAAAATTTAACTTTGAATTTTCAATTTTGTTACTATGGTCACAGTATTGACCAAACCGAAATTAGTGCCTCACAGTATAAAGGCTCGTGAAAATAACTAAGTAATACATGTCGTCGCGTCGGCGTCGGTTCGAAAAGTAAAATAAAGGAACGTGGTGGAAATTCGTCATCTGTCGAGGAAGAAGATGATAAAACAGGAGCAAGGCGGCTACGATTCCGGGTTAACATTAAGCGTTAGACAGTAAGTTTAGCTTTAAATCATAATGTGTAGAGTGCTTATATATTTGGAAACCATGTATCGTTGTCTGTCTGCAAGAATTTCATGAGTATATCAGTAAAACAATTCAGTGCTAGCGTTAGATAGTAAGTTTAGTTTTAAATCATGAGGCGTAGAGTGCCTGCATATTGGGAAACATTTATTGTTGTATGTATTCAATAATTAAATGAGTATCCCATTAAAATAATTAGTGCTAGTATACTCCGTATTTTATTTAGTTAATTCACTACGCAAAAGATTGAATTGAATTTATTTTATTAATGCATAATAGGAAAATATAACATTCTAGGAAAGTCGATACACTGGAAAAATTCACAGTGTCTAAATAATAATACCAGTGTCATTTCCTTTTAATGTGCAAGGACTGATTGTCTGGCACTGTAGATACGAGGTCATATTAAAAAAATAAGTGAATAAATTAAGCCACTATTAAAATGCTCGCTTTCAATTGTTTTATTAATTTTAAAACGAAACTGATGTGGCTTACATTCATTTAGTTTATATTTAATATACATGAGAATAGAATTAAATACTGGTAAGAGGCATAAAGTGGTTTTCAACTAGGTGGAGAAATATGTAACCAGTGGCGGCTCGTCATTGGCCGCAGGTGAAGCGGCGCTTCACCTAGAATTTCTAAAAATTCCATTACTTTAAAGTAAAAATATTTTTAATTAAATAAAATTTTTATAATCTAAATTTCTAATCAAAATTAGTGCAATTTCTCAAATTACATTTCTTAAAAATACAAATTTTCATAATATAAATTTCTAATCAAAATTAGTGCGATAATACTCATAAAAGATAATTAACTATAAAACGTAGCGCGCTGAATAACTTGTCATAAGATCGGCCGGTGCGGGCGGTTTTCGACACTCGAAACACGTAGGAATCGCAAACAGCAAGATCAATAATTGCACTGCAATATACAGACTTATTTACGATGGTTGCTATGGCAACGGGCGAAGCAGACATGCTAGATACGTGAGCTATTTATAGAACAGAAGCAGCCCGACAATGCGACTCCGAGAGGTTCTTATGTTAATATTAAATTCAGTTCACAGTCGTTCGGAAGCAAATTTGCATCACGTCGTTGTCGCGCATTGTTTTACGAAATGTTTCCATTGTATGATCCGATCTGCATCTTGTTAGAAACACTATTTTCCAGGTTGAAAACGATGATAAAAGAGACTTTTTAAATACGGAGGGACCTAAGCCTTTCCTTCAAATAGAAAATCAAGTAGTAAAATCAAAAGAGAGAATTTTCGTTCGTAGGTTTCGAAATCTGATCTGAGTATTCTGATTATAATGGGTTGTATGGAAGTGTTTATTTAAAGAAACTATTTCGTATGCCACTATGCCCTGTTTAAATGTAGGTGGAAAATCGAGCGTTTGGAATAAAGACGGATTTAACATTTTTGGGACTGTGACAAGAGGTTGTAGTAGGCATGAAGCTTCTTCGAACCATATTCACTGTGCATTATCATTTGCGAAGTTAAAGAAAAGCCTCACTACAAAATCGAAGAATAGACCTTATATTTAAAAAGTATATGGGAGCAGTCAAAATAACTGTACGCGAGAATGTGGGCAAGTTAGTAATTCTATTATCTTTTTGATATTATTATAAATTAATGGCGGCCGCGGCGCTCATGGTATATTATTTCTCGCAGGTATCGTCACCGCAGGACTTTTGGGCGTGGCCCCAAAACATTTTCGCCTGCGGCGCAGTTTTGCCTACGGCGCTAATTGCGCTTCACCTATTCTTGTCTACACGAGCCGCCACTGTATGTAACCCGGTTACAGATAATAAACAGGAGGTGAAGAAAAGGCCAAATATACAGTAAGTAAAGGATAAGGGTAGATTGGCGTTCATTATAACGCCATCCTATCCAGAATAGCGATTTTCAAGCTATCATTAATTATGTGTTCTTTAGAAGTAGTTTTCGCGATATTAGAAAACTTTTTCACATTATCCCAAACATATGAAATATCAGAACCTCTATTTAAGGACTGATGCACGCTATGCACGCTTGTCTTTAAACCAATCACAGCTAACCCAGAATTACCAACACTAATCGAAACTAACCAACACTAACCCAAATTAACCAAAACCAACACCAACTCAGACTAACCCTAATTAACCCAAGTAAAAAGACAAACGCGCTACGCGCGCTTGTCTCTTCACTATCCCAACCTAGACAAAACCAACCGAGACTAACCACAACTAACCCTATAACATCTAATTCTAGTAAATCATATATTCGAATAATTATTGATATTATTTTACTAAACAAAGCCATTAAGAATCATTATTTATAAGAAGTTTTCGTCCCACAGTACTTTTGAAATATATTCAACACGAGGCTGTTATAATATTTTAGAGCTCAATAGAAATTACACTTCGCAACATCCACCCGTACGACAACCAGCTGAGCCGTGCTAAGCCAACCTTTATAATCATGTTTCAGGACGGAGCGGAGTTTACTTTAGGTACAGTTTATACCGTACCCGTATAAACTGTGCTTTAGGTGCAATGCAATCTGAAAAATTGCAGGCAAATTATAGCACGCGCAAATAATTTTATTGCGTCGCTGTTTACACGAATTATGTATGCAAACATTTTGACAAGCAGTTGTGCTAATGCTAGAGAATGACATTAATAAGATGATTTCTATTTACATTTCCAAAAAAGATTAGTTTACTTATTGCACATTACGACATTACCTTCTTCTGAGACATTGACATACTCCCAAAACCAAAACACACAAGAGATTAATAAAGAAAATACAAAATATCACAAGAGTCTAGCGACCCGACCAAATTTTCAATACCAAAGGCCACCTATACTACATAGGCTGGCCTTGCGTGGAATATAATTCACAAAGAAGGGGGATTCTTTGTGAATGTATTCGCGGAAACACATGCAAGCTACTGTATATCGACTATAATACGGCTTTTATTAAATATATCCTGGTTTTTAGTTAAATAAAGCAACATATTTTGGAAAAAGTGCATCCAAAGTACGGGCACGTATTACAATAAGTAATATCACTTTTCGCATGGCCTTCCGCTCGCTGCGCTCGCTACGGGGGCTCAAGAAAAGGAAACTAACCAGGTGCTAACCCAAACTAACCCAAGACATACCCAAAATCAAGAAAAAAACTGTTTAGAAACTTAACCTTAAAAAAAAATAAAAAGAAAACAGCGGGGTTTGAACCCGAGCCGCCGATAAATGCCGCTGCCGAGTTCAGACCTAACCATCTAGTCCTTGCTTAGTGTGTGTTTCCATTGTGCTAGTGCGCTGGGCACTCTTGCACTGTCTTGGTCCATGTTGTTTTCCGTTATTGGTTTACGTGTCGTCTTGGTTCCTAGGATGTCTTGAATTCTTGATGCCGGTTAGTGAAGGAGCGAGTGTTGTTTGGTTTTGCGATTTTAAGCAGACAAGAGAATAACTGTAGACACCTAGGCGAGGCTGATCGCTTTGGAGTATGCAGATTTCCCCGCAAGTCCAAAACGATCACCCCAGGAAAGGACTGCACGTGATACGCAGGGTGTTACCCCCTGACTCTACTTCTACGCATGGAGCCCATACGGCGAGCTACCCCGTGCAGTCCCTTAATGCCTGTACACCCCCGTTTTTAGGCGGGAACCCGGCCTAGGGCATCAGCGATGCTCTCGTCTCCAGCTGTTTTTGAATCATTCTAGTTTTGTTAGTGATATGTGTGATTTAAAAATTTTGAAAACATTTTGAAAAATTTTGATTTAAAAATTTTGGAAAATTTTGAGTTTGAGATTTTTGATTTTTCGAAAAAGAACGAACCTTTTTAGAAATTTTGAAAATTTTGAGTTTTTGAAAATTTTGAAAGTTTTTGGAAATTTTAAATTTTGAAGATAGAATGATATTGATATTATTTTTTTGGGTTTTTTCATTTTTTCTTTGTGTAATGTGAGTGTGATTTAGTGCTCTGGTGGGAGTAGTAAGCTTTTATGTACTGTTCTGTTTGGATGTGCTACTCTGCTGAATAGTGTTCGTATTATTGGGTTTGTGTGGTTGCGAACTTGTTCTAAGAATATTGTGTGTTTGCCTGCCAGATATGTGTTTATTGTGTCTACTTTGAGGTCGTTGTGAATGTCTGCATTGCGAACGTACCAAGGTGCGTTCACAATTTGTCTAAGTGTTTTGTTTTGGAATGTTTGAAGTTTTTTCTTGTTTGTTTTGCATGCATGTGTATATACTATGGCTCCATATAGAATTTTGGGCTTTATTATCTGATTATAGAGCATTAGTTTGTTTTTTAGTGACATTTTACTATTTCTGTTAATTAATGGATAGAAAGCTTGTTTGGCTCCAATGCCTTCGTTTACTTTTGCTTGAATGTGCTTTTGAAAAGTGAGTTTGCTATCTAGGGTTACCCCTAGATATTTAAGAGAGTTTGACCATCTTATTACTGAATTTTCGAGATTTAAATTTGGAATAGGTTTATTACGTTTTGTTGTTATGAGCAAGGCCTGTGTTTTACCTTCATTAATTTTAATATTCCAAGTTTCTGCCCATTCATATATGGAGTCTAAGTGTTGTTGTATGTGATTTTTGAGTCTTGTGTGATTGTTGTTTGTTGAGAATATGCATGTGTCGTCTGCGTATATGGAGAGTTTAGTGTTTGGGTGTCTAGGTATGTCTGTTGTGTATAATGAGTATAGCGTAGGCGACAGAGGAGAGCCTTGGGGGACTCCTGCCTCTATGCGCCTTGTGGTGGATAGTGCTGTGTTTATCTGTGTAGTGAAGGATCTGTGTTTGAGGAATGAGGCTATGAGTTGAGTTAGTGGAGGTGGAAGATTGTGTAGTCTGTCTAGTTTGTGTATGAGTCCCTCATGCCATACTTTGTCAAAGGCTTTTTCGACGTCAAGGACTACAACTCCGGTCGATGCCCGTCTTTGCAGTCCTCTAGTCGCCTCCTCAACAAGCCTGGCAAGTTGGAGCTCGGTGTTGTGTTGTTTTCTGAACCCAAACTGTTCGTCTGGGATCAGATTGTTTTGTGATATGTGTGAGTTTAATCTCTCCAACACAACCTTCTCCGTCAGCTTGCTCAGCGATGAGAGCAAGCTGATAGGTCGCCAGTTTTGAGGAAAGATCAAGTTTTTGTGAGGTTTAGGTATAAGTATTATTTTTGCTTTTTTCCAAGATTTTGGAAAGTGTTTTAGTGATAGTATTGTGTTTATTATGTAAGTGAATTTGAGTATGGCTGTTTGTGGTAAGTTTTTTAGTGCTCTGTTTGGTATGTTGTCGTAGCCTGGTGCTTTCTTCGGGTTTAATTGCGCAATAATTTGCGCAATTTCTGCCGTGTTTGTTGGTCGTGTTTCGTCGTCTTGGTGTTCGTTTTCGTAAGTTAGTATTTCTCTGTAGTTTCTCTCTATGGTTGCCTCGTGATCTATATCCTGGGCCCCATCGCCTAAGGTGAATTGCGATTCCAGCGAGTCTGCGAAGGCCTCAGCCTTCTCTTCGCTGGAATACACCATTCCTCTCAGTCCATGGATGTTAGGATATGTCACTTTGTTGCGACCTTGCATCGTTTTGGCGATTCTCCATAGAGAGTTGTTTTGTGGGTTGACTGTTGTGATGTATTCTGTCCATGCGTTGTTTTTGTGAGTTTTTATGTCTGTTTTGATTGTATTCGTGAGTCTGTTTGCTAGTGTGTTTAAGTCTAGGTTGTTTGTTAGTTTGGCTCGTCGTTTTAGCCTGTTTCGGAGCCTTATGTTGTCTTTTATGTTTTGTGGAAGCGAGTATGGATTGTTTTGATTTGTGTGTACTGTTTTTGTGGCTGCGTTTATGGCTGCTTGTATCTCCTCAGTGAACCTAGCAACTTCGTTGTCTAGTTCCGCTTTGGAGGCGATGTATGGTAAGTTGTGCATGTTTTGTGTTAAGTGTTCTTTGAATATGTTCCAGTGTATGAATTGTTGTATGTTTGCTTGTTTGTGTTCGTGTATGTTGTTTATTGTGATGGCAATCGGAGAATGATCTGATGAGGATAAATCCTCCAGATTGTCAATCACAACATTGTGTGCGATGTTTTGAGTGAGTACTATGTCTACTATATCTGAGCGTTCGTGATGGAAGTGTGTGGGTTCAAGTGGTGCTTGTACTGAGAAGTGCAGTTCTTGCGAAGCTCTTAGCAATGCAGTGCCACCTGCATTGGTGGCCCTGCATCCCCAAGATCTATGTTTGCAGTTAAAATCTCCTGCTGCAAGAACTGGCAGTGTGTAGTTGAAGAGTTTTGTGGTTTCGTCTAGTGGTAAGTTGTGTTGTGGTGGTTTGTATACTGAATGAATGACAATGTCTCCGTCAGTTAGACTGACTTTGATGCTTGTCACCTCCAGTATGTCTGACTGTGGTGGTTGTATTGCGTCATGTGTAATGTTGTTTTTTACAAAAATGGCAGTGCCGCCCCCCATACGCTGTGCCCTGTCATTTCTGTAGATTGTGTAGTTTTTGATGTGTAATCTTGTTTGTGGACGTAAGAATGTTTCCTGTACGAGTGCAATGTCTATGTTATTTTCAGTCAGGTAGTCAGCAAACTCGTGTCTTTTGGGGTAAAGAGAGTTCGCGTTCCAACTGACTAAAAATAGGTGTTTAGGTTTGTTATTAGCCATTGAGATTCGCAAATAATCTCAATGTCGGATTTTTATTTATAATTTCTGAAATTTTATTCAGTTTTGTTACTATGTCTTGTTCAGACATAGTAAGAAGAGCAATTAATCCGTTTGCTTGCGGCATTGCACTCGTTTGGGAGTTAGTGTTTGTGTTTTTGTTTGTGGGTGTTGTTTGTGTAGGTTTTGGAGCTTGTTGTTGTGGTTGTTGTTGTTGTTGTTGTTGTTGTTGTTGTGGTGGTTTAGTGACTTGTGCAAATGTTATGTTTGTATTCACTGGGCGTGTTTGTGGTAGAGGTTTCTTAAAGTTCGGATTTTTGGTGCATTGTGAATAATTGGCTGGGTGTTCCCCCCCGCAGTTGCAACACTTTGCTGGGGTATCGGTGGTTTTTGTGCACTCTTTATAAAAGTGCGGACCTGCGCACCTATGGCACACAGGTTTGGCGTAGCAGTTTGAGATGGTGTGCCCAAACTGCTGGCATTTGTGACATTGAGTTTGAATTTTATTGATGCTTCCTCTCTGAAGCTCTACACTGACTGGCATATAATTGATCCTGTCTTCTTCCAGAATTTTAATATCGGACTGAGGAAGAAGTACTTTGACTGAATTAGTAAGAAACTGACGTCTCCTACCGACCTTCAGCCAGTAAATCTCCTTGGGGGAATAGCCCCTGTCCTCTAGGTCGTGTTTGATGTCCTCAATGTTCATTTTGTTATCTAGGCCCTTGATGATGACATTTAAGAGCCTGTCTTCCGGGAGGAAGTAGGAATGGTATGGGAACTTTTTGCCTTGCAAATATCTTGTGATGCCTCTATGGTCACCAGGAGTATTTGGGGTCAATTGAATGCCTAGTTTTGACTTTTTAACATTTCCGAAACCAAGTTTCAGAATTGTTAAATCTTGGAAAATTACTTTCCAGTGCTCAGGGCATCTGATGATGATGGGCACCACATCTGATTTTTTGGGGGCTGATTGGGCACTTGGGGTTGGTTGGGGGGTTTTGGTTTGTGGCTGAGATTGGGCCGAAGTACTGGCCTCTGCGTGCTTCTTCATTGAAGCAGCTAATATCGGCTTGACGGTGGCTGGAAAGTTATTGGGAGGGATTGTGTCCCTCTTTGATTTTTTCAGAGGTGGGAATTCCTCTGATTTGGGTATTCTGGAAGGTTTTTCGGAGTCTGAAGAGACTTCCATCTCTTCGTCCTCCTTGGTTTCAACTGCGGGGGGTTGCACTATGTTTTGTGTACTGTTTAGTTGTGTGTGAGTGTCTGTGTCGGTGTTTTGCGGCACATTAAAATGGTTTTTCATGTCTGTAGAGAGTTCGTTAATTTTAGCAAGAAGTTGTGCAATTTGCGCACTCTGTTCGTAAATTAATTTATGACTTTTGTCTGAATCCTGTCTCAATTTGTTAATAGTTTTCCTGAGCTCGAGGTTTTCTGCCTCGAGTTTTTTAATGAGGGACGATTCCATTTTAATGTGCGTTTTGTGTTGTTGTATTGTGTTAGATGTCAGTTTTATCTTACTTGTATGCACTTTATGAACTGGAGATTTGTCGCGCTCCTTCCTCACTGCTCCTGTCATCGCCTCTTCCGGCGGAATTTTCGTCGTGCAGGCTTCCCTGCTGCCTGAGTTTTCTGCTTTCTTCGTTGTTGTGGTGTGTTGTTCTGCTGCTTTGTTCACAAAGTGACGAGATACATGCACTCGAGGTACGATCGTGCCGTCACTCTGTGTTGCGCTTGTTGCGCTAACGTCAAACGAATTTATTTACGCCAGCGTGAGCCAACGTCAAACGATTTTTGGTAGCATACACTACACTGAAAAGTATAGTGCTGCCTATTTTGTCGTTAGCGATTTTACCTCACTTCACTTCACTTTTTGACTTTTGCAGAGCGGATGGGTAAACGTGTTGCCAGCGCGGCCGAAGCAACAGAACTCCCATCTAGTCCTCTGGACCACCACGCCTTATATGCAGATCGATTACATCACGATGACATAGCGCGAATGCAATCGCTTGAGTCAACGCCATCTGCACTGGATGGCGCTAGAGTCGGTATCGAAAATTATATCGGGTCTACAGACGCTTGTCAAAATATCTTGACACAATGACGGATGACGCGACGGGTATTAATTATTTATTTTTATGTTGGGTTGAAAGAAAAACCAGTTTTATTTACAATTTTTAAGAAAAGACGCTTTATATTATGATATTATTAACCTTCTGCAACCATACCTTAGGACAAAGTGTACTGGAATTGTGTTTGTTAGCAAAAGATTTATGTTACATTTAAATTTTTATTTTCAATTTATTTTGCGAAAATGTGCTTCATCCGCAATTTTTTTTTTGCGTTAATGTGTCCCATTTGATGTGTTCTTTCCATATAAAATCCAAAAAGGACTTCAAAATTGACAGTGCTTATATGACACCATAAACCGAGGCGAATTTAACAACAGAAACATATTTAGACCTGCTTCAAAATTTAGATGGGCCAAATTTTGCTAACATTTGGTTTCAACAAGATGGAACACCCCCTCATTATGGCAATGTAGTGAGGAAATACTTGGAGAGGACGTTTTCCAATAAATAGATAGGTAGAAGAGGATCTTTTGAATGGCCTCCAAGCTCCAAGTTCGCCCGATCTTTCGCCTTTGGATTACTTCTTCTGGGGCCACCTTAAAAAAGTAATTGGTCAACCATCAGTTCTTACTTTGTCTTCCATGAATAGTACATATAATTTTCTTGGAATCTCCTTACTCATTTTAGGCTTTTTGTATTGTCAAATATAATAATTCATAAAGCTATTAACTAATTATCACCCTGTCCCAAGTTTGAACTTGAACTTGGGAATTATTTAATAAACATTAAAAGCAAACTATAAACAACGCGAGCAGTCAACGGGAGCGATTATGAACCTTAAGCATGCAATGATCAGCAATTTCTCTAATATAAATACACTGGCAAACCTTCAGTTCGTCAGACTTTTGGTCTCATCTAAACCAGCTCCAGGGTTAGTCACATAACTGCTTTTGGTTCAATCCGCTCTTTGGTTAGTCACATGATTGCTAA
>JAEQML010083100.1:0-10595 GCA_016904865.1 Pissodes strobi | reverse complement strand
ATATATATATATATATATATATATAATCAGTTTCATGTTCACGCAAATAATATTACTACATTATATTAATGATATTAGATGGTGTTTATAATACAATACATTTTCTTTACTATCATTTATTAGTCGTATATGAAACTTACCCCATGTGGCTATTCCTTTCATTAGAGAACCAACCTGATTACTAATTATTTGTGTGCACAATGAGACCTTCATTTTATTCATACTCTCTTTCAAAACATGTTTATCTGAAAGTTTTGCACATATACGATCTTCTTGACCCACGTCCAGGTAATATAAACTTTCATTATGACCCCACTTAGCAACCATGTCCCTATTTTTGTAATGAAAATGAAGATTTTTTTCTAAGAGGTTGTTCCTTAGTCCTTTAAACAAATGAGGTACATCGTACAGGGGAATGATTTCTTCATTATTTATAAGGAAACCAAATAGTTCATTTTTTTCACCCTGTCTTTGAAAGTATTCTTCTGTGTCTCTTAATAAACTGTTAATTGCTGCTTGGTTTGAACCCCTTTGGTCACACACTGTTGCAATAACATGCAGTCCTATCTTTTGGCATTTCTCTATAACGATTTTAATCATGTTTTTTAAATGCGCACTTTTTGCTGGGCCATCACTGAATGTAAAAGAAAGGGGTTGTTTCCATCTGGAATATACCCCTTGTATCATAAATACATTTGTATGGTCAACAATGCCAGTGGAAGTTCCATTATAGGAGACACCCTCAATCATATCTTCTTTTCTATTATATTGAACTTCACAGGACAGTGACATCTCATCAAACAGTAAGACACAGCACTTCTCTTTCTCATTCATTTTGGTGATGGATTCTTTTAAATTAGAAAATAAATGTTCATTAATGCCTGGCATGAGTGGAATTCTGTTCAAAAAAATTGTGAGGGTTTTTCGTGAAGGAAGAGCAAATATTTTTGATAAAAACCTATAGCCTTTACCACTAGCTTTTAAAAGTGAAAGAGCTAATACTTTATCATCGACAGTAAATCTTCTTCCTTTTGGTGTTTTTTTTTTTAGATAAAATGAAGTTATAAGTAGTGGTGTTAACATTCTCAAATATCTTTCCTAAATCTTTATCTTCGATTGATTTCTCACCTTGATGCAATCTGCTTTTATACGACTTTAATCGACCTCCTAATACTGACATTTTATTGCCCCAATGTTTGATCGTCATATATAGAACTTTTGCCTTGGGTGTTAGGTCTGATTGTCGAGTTACATTAACTGACTGCAGAATTCTTCTCCTAGTCTTGCAACCTAAAGCAAAATATTTTATTGCAAATTCAGACATATTCATAAATTGTATTTATTTGCACAATTTATTAGGCACAAAGCTACAATAATAGACATGATCAACGTGTTATTTAGCAAATAAAAGATTAAAAAATTAAACCCTTAATAATTTGGTCATTTCCAAATAAATCTTTTTTTAAGACGATCAGACACAAATAGCTTTCATATTAAGGTATATAAAAGTAGTGCGCACTGATTGCTCACTTTTACTCTCATACCCATCATTTCCCACCCAAATCCAAATTCTCCAAAATAAAAGTAAACCTCTTCACAAAAGTGTATGGGTCCATTTGGATTTAACACTACTCAAAGTAATAAATACTTACATCTTTCTCTTCTGGGCGTTAATACAACTTTCGATGGTGCTTGGAAGTGACAGGTATCAGAATCGTGAGATTCTTTCGAGGTGCCTGGCTTTGGGCTAACGCCTGTATATGAAAATATATATTAGACATTTATTATTTGCTTAAATATATATGACCTACATCTATTTTTATAAGTAGAAAAATTAAGTACTTCTGTTATTGTTCAAATATACCTACAGATCTAATATTTTTAGATCAAAAGTTATTATTCTATGTAGAACATAAATATGACATATAATACAATATGAATTAATTAGTAAATCATCAACATATAACGATAAATAAAAGAATTTCTCACTTCTCATGGATGATAAAGTAGACATTACTGGGACAGTAGAATCAGAACTATCATGAATAGTGCTTAATGTACATTTATCCAATTGTGCAAAAGATGCTGGCTCTGGGCTATCGGCTGACGTAGCTGTACCTATAAATTTAAATAAATAGAAAGTATAATATAAGTAATAAAGAAAATTATTGAATAATATTATTGGATGAATGTGTGCATGTGTTTGCTTATTTTTCGTCTTTGTAAAATTAGGAATCTAGAAGAGTGTCAAAATCATGAAAAATAACCGATGCAACAGCGTCATCCAATTTTTCAGTATCGATGATCAAAGAAAATGTAGTTCAGTAAAAAGTATAAAGCACAATATAATAATAAAATTGTTTATGTCTATTGTAGATGTCTAGGAAATTGATATAATTGTTGAAATCTTTCAGTTAGTTACGCCATTTTTTTTTTTAATACCTATGCATACAAATTTTAACGTCATGTATTGCATGATTTAACTGACAATTTCTTAATTTGAAGCAGTGAGTCCGCTGGATTTATTCACCTCGTTTAATTTTCAATCGTCAAGGGTGACTAAAAAGATTCTTCATACCTAGACAATATATGTGATTTATTCACAACCAGGTCGGCGATTCTTTCAATCTTATCTGACCACTATGCCCAGGCTTAGATAATTATGTCTGTGATAGGAATGTGAAAACTGCGGGTTATTTTACATCTGTCATTCTCAGCCTCTCGGTTAGAACAATCTTACAGATTTGTCATTGATGTGATTCATCTGGGTGGTCGAGTTAGTGTAATGGATCTCAACCAAGCATATTGTATGTCAGTAAAGTTATTATTACAAAAGTGTATTTGGTCCATCCTAAAGAAAATTACCGAAAGGTAGACAAAGTAGGGAAAAAATTGAATAATAAAAGAATTAAAATCTCGAGTAAAAATAAATAAAAAACTGTACCTAAAGAGAATCTCTGGGAAAGTTAGTGTAGATTTTTATAAACGATGCACTAAAATATTAAAATGTGTGATAAGAAATGCAAAAGTTAGCTAATAAAGGCATAATTGATTAATCCAAAAACAGAATGAAGGATACCTACATGAACTTTAATTTAAAAAATATCTACTTAAACCGAATACTGAACAAAAAAAACTTTTTGAGTATAATACTAAGATTGATCTTTTAAAGAATGTGAATAATTTCTTTCTGAATGTAGATAAGTATATCCAGGTATAAATTAAAACACTAAATATTAATTGTGAAAATACAGTTATCTGCTGAAAGTATATTTTTTATGCCAAGTACACCATTTTAAGTAATAAATTGTGTTAATAAAAAAAATAATAAAAAACTAAGTGGCTACAATGATATTCCAATCAGCTTATTCGACCAATTGCATCTTTGAATATCAACTTCAAATAACATCAAATCAACAGAATTCATAAAACAAAAATAACTACAAAAATTTGAACTAGAAGAGGCAATGGAGTATTATGACCTAAAATAGTAAGAGGAACGCATTGTCGCCCAACTTATTGGAGACATTTCCAAACAAAATATGGTTTCGGCAATTTCTTTTCATTATTATTATTATGTTATGTTGAACTGCTATTGAATTTAACCAGCTTTTAAGAAATGAGAATGAATAAAACACATTTTTCGTGAACTGGAATGGCATTCCGATCAATTTGAAGCCCCGCATATGAATTAATGTATAGATAAAAAGTATTTACCCCTTGTTGGCATTAAGGAAGATGAAATTAAGTGATCATCACTGTAAGAATCACAGACATTGCCAGCCAACACAAAGTCATCTGGATCTTTCGAGGTTCCTGGCATCGGATTATCCACTGTATTTATGCCACGTGCTTTTTCGCTCAGAGTTTTGCTCGGGACATCTCTTGACAGTAAAAGTTTTAGTTTACTAGCCCCTTTTGCCAGGGGTTTTGAAATTGGTGCCATAGGGGGTCTCATTGGGGATGTAGGTATAGAATCTAATAAAAAATAAAACGTACAAAATTAATTTCTAAATGACGTCCAATCTCTTCTTTTTTAAATTTCTACTTAAGTATATATATATTACCTACTAGTATAAACACCTAAGACTACTTACACCCTGTGCAATTAACATAAAATAAATTTATATTTATTATACATACCCGAAATTAATAACAACCGAGGAATAAATTTTGTTGGAAAAGCATTCTTTTTTAATCCTCGTTTAGTTCCAGCCACAATGTCTTTTTCTGAAAAGTGTAAATCACACACCACATAAGTTTTATAAATCTGTTCACGACTTTTGTTCTTCAACACTGGATTTTGTATACACTTTATCCACTTATCGAAAACTGCGACATCGTTTTTGGGAAAAGTGTGTCTTTTGCTAAACAAATCAGTACAGCCGGGAACAACGCACTTTTTTTGCGGTTTTCGAGCAAACTCCATGTTAGTTTTTTGATTAAATAACGAGATGATGATAGAAAGCCTTTAAAGCGGAAATCTTAAATCACAATAGCTAAGCAAAATTATTTTTGGTAAACACTCGCTAAACGGCGGCGCACATAAATTATAAAATTCAAAATTAATAATGGCCGTTCCTGCCGAACCGATTATTGCCGATGCCGATTGGGGATTCTTCGAGACCAATTGTCTCGAAAATGATAATGGCCTCCCAGCAGCGCCACCTAGAGTCCAAGTAAGGTGACGTTACTGCATGGAGGCAGCGCCATGACGGATATGCGAGAAACTAAATGCCCTGGAAGTTTTGGGTTGCATAAGCAGCATACCCAAAATATACTATCAAAGTCGTCCATTTAACTGTTCATTATATTTTTAGTGGTATGTGGACATATAACGTCTGACTATATAAGTAGACGCCAGCCTCCTTAGGAACCAGGAAATCTTCGTCCCTCGCGTAATCGGTAGCTTTCGCATCTGTTATACTTTCGTGTATTTAAATATGTTTGCTTCCCCCTCTACTTGTTCGATGACACTTAATAAAAATCGATACATGAAAAATAAGCAAAATTTTCTGGAGAATCCGAATATCAGTGTTTTGCCATATATTAACGAGGATATTTTCTAATTTATGTACATTGACATGGCGAAACCGCCCCCTAGCGATGGAGTTAGGAACTTCGAAATAATTTCCAGCGATTTTTCTGGGACGCTTTTACTATAAATATTTTCTCCTGAAACTGTGCGATGCCTAGTTCTTGACATATCGCCGGCGAGCGTTCTTATTTGGACACCCGGTACAGCAAAATATTTCCATCTAGAAGCTAAAACATATCTTTAACCTTACCTCAATATTGAAATCTAACTAAAATTAACCACAGCTATCCAAAACCAACCCAAATTAATTTTAATAATTGGATTTTCGAATGGCGGCAGACGTGATATATATAATAATGGCTAAGTTTTGACTTGGTGTAGTGTTAAAAAAATTGCTCTCGTCAAAACTTTAGATAAACTTCAAGATAACGAGATTGACCAACTGTTTTTTTTTATTAGCAAGCGTGTTGCTAATGTGAATAACTACCGGTAGTTTGTAAATATCATTATGCTTATTATACATATTTTTTACTTAGTCGGGTTGTGTTAATAAAAACGTATATATTATGCCTGAGCTATATAACTCTAATATCCTCAAGAGATACTAGACTACCATAAAGCCATCGAAGATTTGTTACCATGAAAATAGAAAGGAAGGTATGAAATGTACACTGGGAATGTCATCACTGGTATGAAAACAAAATATAACTAATTATTTTACTTCATATTTACGATTAACTATACCCTCGTAACAGCGCGTTAATTTTTAATCCGGTCATAGTGACCTACCTTTTCTCTGACGAGCAACTCGTTTCTGATCCGTACCAGGGCTGTTGCTGCTGTTTGCCATTGTCCATATTGTACTTCGTCTGCTTATTTTGCAACTCCATTCTGCAAAAAAAAAGATACCGAATAAGTTCAATGTCACAAACAAGGTGCAACTAGCCGTCAGGTTCAGGTAATATGCAATGCAAATTCAATAGTCAAATTATGTTGGAAACATTGGAGGAATTTTAATTAGCCTTTAAATTTATATATTCGGTTGAATTCATTTGTGTGTGCATTTTACACCCAAACATATACCTATGCAGTTAATAAAAGGGAAGGTGTCGCGGCTTTGATTAGCAAATAAATTATGGCTGGAATTATTTTGACCATCAAAAAGTGAACTAGAATTAAGTTTCCTTTTCAGTCAAACTCGTTTTAAAAAACAAACTAAATTTAATTCCCAAAGTGCAAGTTAAAATGAGGAACAACAAAGAGAAAGAATGTGATATAAAAAAGGGTTCTTAAGTTTTCCTTAATATAACTTCTCCCTCATTAAGAAAGGGCAAATGGGGTTGCTTAAAGTTTTCCAGCTTTCGGCAATTCTATTTGAACCGTAATATTAAATAAATTTACAAACAGATCCTAGTATCACTCTAAATATATATACATTTTTATATTAGTCTAAATTTCAATCTAAACTAAATAAACTAGAATGCATTTTATCTTCGGGATTCTTCTCGGAGATCCTAACACCATTTTAACATAGGGTCAATTTATCCAAAAATTATTTTTATACAATTCAAATTCACGTAAATATAAAACTGACCTTTATTGAGTCTTATTTGTTAATTATAGTTTTAAATGATTAAGTAAATGGTTTCTCCTCTAAAGCTACATATTGACGTTTTACATGTTGCTTATTTATTTTGGTTTTATCAGTGATTTTATACAGAGGGACGCTTTTATTTTTATTTTTTAGTGACTTTATTAAAATTGGGTCATCTAGGTTAGGTTCATCCTCTCTATTTTCATTATGCTTAGATAATATCTTATCTCGTTTTTCGGTTTGATCTCTGAAAATTTTTCGTTTAGTATTTTAAATGATTCACTCAAGTCATTGATATATTCTGTGATTATTTGATTTTTCAATTGGAATAGAGTAATTTATGTCACCTTTAATTATTTGAAAAGGTGTCTGATTAGTTAAAGAGTGTATATTGTTGTTATAATTAAGTATTACGATGCTCATAAGTTGTCGAATTGTTTTGCTTGGGTTAGATAATTTTAAAGGTGTTATACCTTCTCTTAAGGTAGAATGAAGTCTTTCAATAGGGCTATTAGAGTTTGGAGAATGCACTTAATAAAAAGCTATGAAGAGTACATAGTTCCTGCATATTAACGTTTTTGAATTCGGTACCATTATCCAAAGTTATTTTCTGGGGACCATGGTTACTAAAGAAATTTATTAGTTGGGTAATTGTTTCGATAGAGTTAGCGCTTGATATGGGAAATGCTATCAATTATAGTCAATAATTTTTCTCTATCAATAGTATTGGTATCAATATAAATATGTTCAAAAAGTTTTGATCCTATGGGTGTGGGTTTGAATATTATTTTATATGGTTTTCTTTCATATTTACTGACGTTGCAAATTTCGCAAGCCTTAACGTAGTTTTGTACGTCTTTTACAATATTAGGCCAATAGAATTTTTTCTTAATAGATGCTACGTTTTCAGTAGTTCCTCGATGCGATGTTTTCGTTTCATGATATACCTAGTTTTATTTTTTCTTTACGGATATCGAGCTCTACTATGTCCTCTACTAAACTGTTAGAAATTAATAATGTATATCCCGTGTTATCAAAATTATCTTTTAATATGTTCAGAATTATTGGTTATAGGGAATGGTTCTTAAAATAGAGACAATAAGTACTGGGCGGCATATATTCTTTGATTAATTTGACGACACCGTGTGGATTTGGATTATTTGGAATAAAAAATTGAATTCTCGTTTTATCGTCAAATATTTGCGTTATAGTTTTATGATATTCGTTGCTAGATGAGTAACGGAATATAATTTGTTTAGCGAATAAATTCAAATGTTTTTTCGTATATCGCGCTCCTAAAATGGGATTTTCCTGTGAAGTATGAATAATTGTTTGATTATCCGGTTCAGCTATTGTAGCTTGATTAGAGTATCTAGCAGGTCTTATTTATGTTGAGAAATTATATTTATTTTTGGTAATTTCTGTTTATCTGGTTCAACCGTATTAGGTAGGTACTGAAAGAGGATTGTTTTCCGAATTGGGATTACATTCCGTAATTGGTACATTCTGATTGATTCCTGATGACATTTTGGAAAAAATTGGTTTCCTTTGATTTCCTAAATATTCGTCCACTCGATGTTTCCCTAAATAATTTTCAAATTCTTTTAACCTAGACGCGTCGGGTTTGGTACTGGTGGCTAGATGAACTTGATCAATGGCGTTTATGTTTATATCATTATTTCTTATTGGAATCCTAGACAGAGCATCTATATTGGCATTCAGTGTACCCTTCTTATATTTAATCTCGTAGTTATATCCGGAGAGTTTCAGTTTCCATCTATCTAACTTAGAGTTAGGCTCTTTCATTGAAAATAACCACTGTAATCGTTTGTGATCACGAAGTATAGTAAATTTTTGTCCAAACAAATACGGACGAAAAGTTTTTGTTGCCCAGACAATGGCTAGCAATTCTTTTTCTATAGTTGCATAATTACATTTAGCAGGATTGAGAGTTCTACTAGCGTAAGCTATGGGAAGGTCGTTTCCAATTGGTCCTTGTGACAGCGCTGCTCCGATGGCAAAATTGCTTGCATCAGTGGTTAACAGAAAAGGTTTGTTGAAGTCGGGATGCTGCAGTATTGGGTCATTCATAAGTAACTGTTTACATGTTTGAAAGGCATTTAAAAATTCTTTGTAATGTATTATTTTTTTACCTTTTTTCAAACAGTTTGTCATGGGTTTAGTTATTTTGGCAAAGTTCTTGATAAATTTCCTGTAATATCCTATTAGTCCTAAGAATGATTTAATTCCTTTTGTTGTAGTAGAGGGGATATTGGGAAATTTTTTATTAGTTTCGACTTTCCGGGGATTCGGCTTTATGCCCTCAGGAGTAATGACGTGTCCAAAAAATTCGACTGTCTCTTTCATCAATTCAGATTTATCTAGTTGGATTTTGAGATTATATTGATTTAATCATTGAAACACTTGACGTAGATTATTTACATGTTCCTGCAGAGAACTAGAATAAATAATAATGTCGTCCATATAGACTAAGCAAATATTATTTTGAAGGCCGGACAGGACGCTATCCATTACGCGTTGGAAAGTGACAGGCGCGTTTTTCAAACCAAAGGGCATTCTATTAAATTCAAAATTACCATTTTCTACGTTAAAAGCTGTCTTCACAATCGAGTCTTGATGCATTTCGACTTTATGAAAGCCTGAGGCAAGATCCAGTGTTGTAAAATAATTAGATCGTCCGAGCCTGTCAAGAATGTCGGAGATGTTAGGAATCGGATATCGATCATCTATCGTTTTTTCGTTTACCTTGCGGTAATCGACTACCATTCTCCATTTTTGTCTTCCAGAGGCATCTGCCTTCTTTGGGACTATCCAGATTGGTGATGACCACGGTGAACAAGATGGGCGGATGATGCCGTCCTCTTACATTTTATTAATTTGGTCATCAACTTCCTTCTTATGGACGTAAGGGTATCTATAAGTCTTCGTGTGTACAGGTAGGTAGGATTTGATGTTTAATCTTGTTGGTAAAAGTCAACTTATTATTAGGGTTATGAAAAATGTGTGGAAATTCCAAAATAACTTTCCTTAATGCGTTCATTTCCTCAGAATTTAAATGATTCGTTCTTAAGAACGATCAAGGATTTATATCACTGCTTTTTAAAATACCTGTAGTTTAAATCAAAATTTATCACTTTTTCCGTTGATCAGCCACCCAACAACTTGATTAAAATTCATGTCATGAAATGCAGCGTCCCATATCAAAATTGCAACTGTCCGCATATTGAAAAAGTCAAAACAATGAAATATTTGGGCATAATTGTTGATCAATTTTTAAGATGGACGGAACATATCGTAGAGACCGCTAAAAAAAATCGAAAAATGTACCACAGATTCTATCAGCTGAGAACTATATTAAATAAGAAATTACTCTTAACGGTTTATTTATCCGTGGTCGAGTCTGTGTTGCGATATTGTATTGTGATATGGGGAGGCTGCCATGACAATGCAATCTCTATTCTCAAAACATGCCAAAATAAAATTATAAGGATAATGTTTAATAAGGATCGACTATACCCTATAAAATTACTTTATAAAGAAACAGAAATACTCAATATTCGGAGCTTATTTATATATAACTCTTTAATTTATGTTCCAAAAATTAATAAAACACCCCAAAATATAAATATTAATATCTATTATAGAACTAGATCTGTGGCTAATGAAGACGCTAGAACTCCCTTCATTAAAAAATCCCACCTACAAAGAAGCGTCAGCTATTTTGCACCCAAATTTTATAATATTCTTCCTATTGAAATACGACGTCTAACCAATAATAAAAACAAGTATAAAAATATGGTAAAAAAATACATTTATACAAATTATCCCCTCTTTTACTCTGTGATGTCGCAATGAATTTGATTGATTGCTTCTGCTGCTTCTCCTGCCTCGCCCTGTATTTATTCTCTTTCTTTCCCCCTCCTGGTCTCTCGTCGGCTCCAC
>JAEQML010083097.1:0-10598 GCA_016904865.1 Pissodes strobi | reverse complement strand
TTTCCTATCATGAAAACACAGAAGTTTTTCCACAAGGTTGGAAAATAACAAAACCTCATTAGAGCGTTTTCTAGTTGCGCTGGAAAAACAAAACCTTTCTTGGAATTTTTTTTTAACATTTCGTTTTTTATTCCGTCTAATCCTAGAGCCTTCTTCGCTTTGAGATGCTTCACTATGTTTCTGATTTCCGCTGGGGTTACGTAGTCTTGCGTTTTTCCCGAAAATTTTTCATTAGACAAATTCCTAACTACCTTCCGTACTGCCTCGACATCGTCATAGTCATTATCATTATCTTGCTGGTTTGTGACACAAATACCCTATATGGTGTCAGAGAAAGCTTCTATTTTTTCCGCATCTGAGTAGATACGCCATTCCTTTGATGCCGTGAAGCGGGGGAGCCTTAGTCCCAAGGGCCTTCGCAGCGCACCACGCAGTGTGATTGTTGGTGTTTAGATTCTCTTTCATTGTCCTCGATTGTACGTTTAGTGATTTCACACTTTTTCCTAGCACACGCGCTTCTTATCTTTTTATTTGCTCCGATAATATCTCTAGGTGCCTGCGACAGACAATCAATGGATTTAGCTAAAATATTTTTGGAAATAGAATTTCTAACAGATAAGTCCATAATTGCCCTATTAACTTTATGTACGTACATAATTTTCAATATACAGTTCATTGTTCAGATTCGGTGTTGGACGGGTTTCTTGCAGTACTTTCCTAAAGACCAACCAGTTAGTTATTGTCCTTACAAGCCTTGGAGCTATTCCACGCTAAATATTTGCAATTGAAGTCTCCTATTCGTATACCTGGCAACGAGCGGCGAAAAAGTTTCGAAAAATCATCTTCCTGCATAACTAGAGCAGGTTGTTTATATACAGATGTATGATTTACGTTTACTTTACCTAAACTAATCACTATTGTCAAATTGTCTATATCGACGTCTTTACTGCCCACTAAATAATGAGGTATGCCTTTCCTAACTAAAATAGCCAGAATTAATGCTAGTTGATTGGGTTTTCAGAATTTGTTAGAAGTTGAAGTATACTTATTATAAACTTCTACTTTTCTAATTTGCAACAGTTTACACTTTTTAATTAAAAGGAAATCATTAATTTTCGAACAGGTTTCACATTTTATTTTTAATAAAAGTTGGTGCTCTAAGAAAAACTACTTTAGACTAGGTATGCTAAATTTGAGATACCACATTTGGTGTCACATCCTAAAGGGAGTATACAAAAAATAGAAAAAAATAAATCAAGATTTTTGACACAGCGCAATTCAAAATACCGTAAAAATGTAAGTGGAAATCGGAGTGTGGACAGTCCTTATTCTTCAGCATTGGGAAGCATCGGATAAAGTCAGTAGTTCCAGGTTTTTCTTTGGCATAGTATGCAAGCTGGTTTGCTGTATAAGGAGGTGGGATTTTGGACACTACCACATAATGCCAGTCTTCTTTTATGGAGGATATGTGAGGTGTGGGAGCAATGACTTTAGGAGAAGTCATAACCACTGTGTCATGGTTATCTGAAATCAACATTTCTGATACAACGGAATTCAAAAGCCTAGCAACATAAGAAAAACATTTTATTGGAGCATTTTAATGTGAAGTAAATTTAATTGAAAATTGGAAAGCAGCCGGCATCAAACAAAAAAGATTTATAATGTATAAATCTATCATAATGCTTATGACCTCTATCTTGTTTGTATTTACAGAACACCTGACGCTGACTTGCATATATTCAGTCAAAGATTACTGAGCTTATAAGTCCCTGCCTTTAAAAGGCAAATTAATTTTGTGTGGCGACCTTAATATTGACTCTTCCAGAGTGTTTGCTGCTCAAGAATGTCTTCGTCCATTTTCGACTCTTTTGGTATAATCATGCATATTAACTCACCAACTAGAATAACTAAAATTAGTTCTGGTGCTATAGACTATGTCGTGTCATCTTTTGATTTAGAATTCGTTGACTGTGCTGTCTTAAACTCGGGTGTCTGTGATCATAAGGCAGTATTAACAGAATTTTCGGTAAAATCCAAATGCAAAAATGCTTCGCGCAAATTATGCCGTATTTTTTCTGACAAAGTTTTTCTAAATTTCAAGCACCTATGTCTAACAACTGCCTGGATGGTCCTCTCTGATAATTTCGATACCGAATTTTCTAGATTCAATTCCTTTCCTCTTAGGCCTATCAAAATTAAACAGCATAAACCCTGGTCAACTAAGACTTACGCACATTTGCAAAGAACATGTGTTTATTATCTCACCTAAAAAAATAGTCGGATAGCGTCTTCTTCCATGATTACGTGAAACTGTACAGCAAACTCTATCATAAGACTATAAAAGCTGCCACGGACATTTATTATAATGAGAGGCTGGCTAAATCCGGTAACGTTGCTAAAGAATCATGGTCTATTGTGAATGACTTACGGAATAAGGCTTCTTCGTCTAGCACAATCGCTAATTCACCTGAGAACCTAAACAATTACTTTGCAAATGTGGCTAAAGATGTAATGAACACCATAACTTCTTCTCATGATCCACTTTCATATCTCTCTAATGTTAATGTGAATTTACACGGTTCTTCTTTATGCCTGTAGCCGTTGCTGAGCTTCGCAGTACAATTAAAGACATTAAAAACAAATCCTCATCTGGGACTGATGGGCTTACTCTGAAAATGTTCGCAAACCTGCCGGAATGCACATTAAACAATCTTACTACTTTAATTAACAAGTCATTCCAAAATGGGGGGTTTTCAAAACTGTCTTAAGATGGCAATAATTATTCCTTTGCATTAAGGAGAAGATAAAGACCAAGCTTCGGACTATCGCCCAATTGCACTCCTTCCCACATTATCAAAGATCATTGAAAGATTGGCTAAAAGAAGGATTCTATCTGTTCTGTCTAAATATAGAATACTTACTACCCATCAATTTGAATTTTTAAGTAACAAATGCACAAATGATGCTATGTTTTCCTTCTTTAATTATGTATACTCCAACCTGAACAACCATTACTCTACAGCAACAATTTTCTGTGATTTCTCTAAAGCTTTTGATTGTGTAAATCATAATATCTTAATTAATAAATTGCAGTACTACGGGTTCAGAGGAGTGCCTCTCGAGTGGTTTAAGTCGTATCTTAAGATTGTGGAGTACCCCAGGGTTCAGTACTAGGCCCTATTTGGTTCCTGCTGTTTATCAACGACATTGCTTGTCTGGACATTAGCGGTAAAGTCTGTCTCTTTGCGGACGATACTACTTTCACTTGGAGCAACCCGGATATTACGGCGCTTCACAGAACTGTATCTAGTGACTTAATCACCATTAAATCATGGTGCGATTCTAATCTCCTGTGCCTCAACGTTTCTAAAACTAAAGTTCTGTCATATAAAAGTACGTTGCAATCTTTTGTACTTAATAATACTACTATCGACGTCGTAGAATCTGTGAAATTCTTGGGGCTTGTTGTGGACAACCATTTAAAGTGGGACTTGCACATTTATGCCTTATCAAAAAAAAATACTGCCTGTTTTGCGCTAAGAATAGTTTCCAGGGAGCTTAACCTGTCAACTGCTTGAACAGTCTATTATGCATTTTTTGAGTCGCACCTCCGATACGCCCTTCCATTGTGGGGTACGTGTTGTAAGACTCAATTAGAGCGTATTTTCAAACTACAAAAGAGAGTTGTTCAATACTCATTGAGACTATACAGTCGAATTCACTGCCAGGATTTCTTTAAAATATCAACTGTTCCTTCCTTATTCATATTTGAATCCGTTTGCTTAATCCGCAAGCACGTATCTGCTATTCCTGAAAGGCCATCTCACAACTATCCACTTAGGAATACGGAGCATGATCTTTATCTGCCAACCCCACGCTCAGAGTTAGTTAAAAGCTCTTTACTGTACAATGCAAAAATGCACAATTATCTGCCATTTGAAATGAAGTCAATAATATCTTTCCCGCATTTCGCAGAGCTTTGAGATCATACTTACTGGAAAGAGCCTTATACGCAGTGAACGTTTTTTTTTATTGATACTTAATTTTGAGCATCTTACACACCGGTTTAATGTTTGGTGTTTAGTGTTTAGTTTTTGATGTTTAAATGGTTAAATATTTTCATACTTAATATTTTATATAATATTTCAGGAAATTTTGACCAAATGTGGTTTTGTATATATAGTTTGGTTTTTCTTTTATATGTTTCTATTTGTGTTTTTATATGGTTTGTATGTTTTGTACTCTAGCTCCAGCTTTGTCTACAAATTGTGAAATTTTTTTAACAATAAAGCATTATTATTATTATTATTATTATTATTATTATTATTACAAATACAAATATATTTGGGTTCGTAAAACCAAACTAAACATTTTCCAATTCGATTAAATTATTTGCACCACGCTATGTATACTTATAAGTTTTTACTATGTTGGGATTTGGAACCTTCGGCAAAATGCACTAAAACGGATGTTTTATCCACAATACCGAAACAGAATTATTGCACTCGTCGCGCGTTTCGCTAACCATGTTCATCATCAGGCGATGATTAAAACAGTTTGGGTTAGTTTGGGATGTAATTAGTCCTATAAAAATAGTGAAAATAATGTGTTACCTACAGCCTAAATAGTAAAACTAAAATAATTACGTTTTCAAGATCTTGAAAAAAACTTCTAGAATTCCTTACGTTTATGGTTTTTGATACCTGTCTTTACTTTAATTTGCAATAAAATTTTATAGGTTTCGAATACCTAATTCTTTTTTCGCTTCTTGAATTAAAGAACATAAATCCGTTTTTAATTATGAGCACCCTAATACATTGTTTGTTTGACATACTTTCTGGGGGTTCGACATCTTATTGTTAAATAGGGATAATGGGAGCGGCTTTCTCAAGACAAAGTTGCTGATTGTCGGGAGAAAAAGGTGGCTATCAATGTCTGTCAGGCCGATTGTAATTTAGACAAACAATAAAGCTGTTTCCTAAGAAAATCCTTGCGAATCTTATTCTCGTTAACCCAGCAAACATGAGGACTATTGAGTCCATTGCAACTTATGGCGAGATCACATTCTTTTAAAAACTCTGGAATTCCTTAGATATAATTGGAATTCTTTAGAAATACTTTGAATTGCTTGGAAATCATTGAAGTTTCTCAGAAATAATGGAATATCCTTCTTTGGATTCCGAAACTAGAATGCATAGAGGTAAGTACTTTTCACCGTTCTCCTTGAATATGATAACATAATTCTACTGTTAAACCTCTATAGAATCTTAAAATCTCACGTGTTCTCTCATCATGATTTAGAACAAGAATATGCATATACAATAAGGTTGATGTGTAATTCGCTAGGTACATGGTGCATCGAAAAAAATATTGCCCTTTTAAATACTCCGTGCTTTTACTTTGCGCATCCCTTACCATTTAATCTCGTCATTTTTAATTTTTCAGAACTCCCCTTTTAAAGCATTACATCATTTAGAGTTGTGGCAACGGCTTAATCGTCTGGACTCTGCGATGTTGGTTGGGGGAGCTACGCTCGTAAAAATACATCTTTCCTTCTATCATTTCCACTGTAATTAAACTTTACATAACGTATATACCAGCTGCTGCAGTGCGCTTTGGAACATTCCTTAACAAATGCTAAAGTTGATGATGAATATGCTTTTTTTATAAAACCGATAAAAAATTTGAAGAAGTCTTCTGTTTTTATTAAATCTATTAAGCAAATAATAATAACGTGTTATTTTGAAAATGTGATGATATTATGCACTTTTATGACTACAATATTTTAAAGCTTTGTGCCTTTGAGAAAATTATATCGTGCCCAGTGACGTAACAAAATTTCTAAAGGTGCCGTAAGAAAAAAATAATTGAATCTGCCCCCACAAAACCTTATATTTATTATTAGCAAAACAACCAAGACAAATTATCATTCTATGCACCAACCAGGTCAAAAGAAAAAAATAAAATAATAAGCCATAAAACAGTCTAATCGAAGAATACATTTGGGCAAGTGGAATACAGAAAACAAAATAGTTATTTATATTATATAAGTGTGGTACAAACGTTTTTGACTACAGTCACGAGTGGAAATATTGCCGCGATGAAGCTGTACACCGAGTCGCGGTAATAATTCCACGAGTACTGTAGTATTTCATAGCCCACGTGTACCATTTAAATTTAAAAATTAACGTAATTTTAATTTTAAATGAAAAATATCAAAGCATGACCATGACACTAAAAATTATGATCAAGTGGTTTATCAAAAAATGAACTACGTAATGAGAGTCTTTACAGCACTAATGATTTAATGAGTTTATTACATAACTGGTGATGTAATGACTCTTATTACGTAATTCAGATGAGTTAAAATTATTGACGCAAGAGCTAAAAAATATTTAAATAAAAAATTCAAATTATAAGCTTTTTTCTGCAAAAATGTTGATCAAACATTAAACCTTAATTTTTGACGATGCTAGTTACTGAGTAACTACAACCAAGAACAGACGAGTTTGTAGCAATGTATTGTGAGGCAGTTTTTAGTCACTTTCATTGTACTAACAGATATCTTGTTAGGATGCAGCTACTCAAAATGACAATATTAAAAATTATAAGGTATGGGCTAACAAAACCTCAGATCAATCTGACCCATCGTTTTTTATATAAAGATTTGGCTCAAAAATGGTTGCTGGGCTGACACAAAAATATAACATAGTTCACTTTACATAAAGTACATTTGCAGGGCGATATTGCCCATAATACGGGAAAATATTAATGCTTGCCAATTTATCTCATGATAAGTTAATACGAAAAGTGGACCTGATGGTCAAAAATTACAACTGTAATATCTTCACTTCGAGACCTGTCTTTTTTACCTACGCGAGTACCGCCAATGTATATAAGCAGCCCCGCTCGCAGCCCCGTCTCCAGGCTTTAGGCCGCCCGAGGCGAGCAGGATTTTGCCGGCTCTTACAACAGACCAATTAATGAACTTTTGTCCGGTCTAGGACAGTGGCGGCTCGTGACCTACTAAAAGAGGCAGTGCTGCCAAAGTTTACAGAATATTATATTCTGTAAACTTTGGTGCTGCTCAGGGGAGGCAAAATCGAAACATTTGTATATACTCGTGGTAGGGCAATTATCAAGGTCAAACGGCCTAAAATGATGAATTAGAAATTTGCCCAGCAAAAACATTTCATTAAAAAAATAGGTTCCGTTACATACATTTCCCCTTTTTTTGATACGATTAACAAAACCCTTGTCAAAAACTACTTTAAATATTTAATTATCCAAGTAGGGAGGGCGGGGCCCCTAGAGCCTTACCGCACTGGCTTCCACTGTTTTAGCTGAATACCAAATAACGATACTATTTATTTGTATAAAAAGGTCCGAATGAAACTAGGAAAATTTTAATAACATATTTAAATTTACATATTAACTAGCGAGTTAACTATGAAGTAATACATTATACTTTTTCGTGTCCCCACTTATTCAAACTTAAGCCAACCTTATGAGATTCAAGACTTAGGTTCATTAGAAAATTACTTTGTGGCGTGTTAAAAGACCGCCATTAAATTTATAAATAATTTGCCTAATTATGTTTTTCGTACGGGTTTTTAGATTAAACATTTCAGTAAAAAAAAATATCCGTCAAGAGAATATTCGAGAATGAAAGCCGACCACAGGGCACTTCGGAACTGTATCCGTTGATACCGGTTGGGTACGTTCCAGTATTCCGAAGTATGAAATAGTTAATGTTTTAAGATATAAATTCTAAATTCAGAATAAGTATGTTAAGTGCTAATGTAAGGTAAAGATAATATCACCCACATAAATCTACCAGTGAAATGAAAGAAACTATATTTCTGGGTTTGGTAGCATTTACAACGCTACAACTTGCACAATGTGCTAAGAGAATATCCATACTTTCATACTGGATCTGGAATGAGAATTTATGAGGACCAAGCCAAATCACAGTAACCTCGCTAAAGATATGTTTGATCTATGCGCTCTGAGAAACTGCTGAGAGTTTGCAGGCACAAATATGGAGAATTTATGGAGTTGCAAAACCTGTTACACCTTGCCAAAAGTACTACGACTACTGATCTGAACTTACACTTACACAATGTGTGTTGTGACTGTTGTGATAGTTTGTACGTATGGAAGTGCAAAACATGGTATGATACTTTGCCAAAATTACGATTGTTGCGTTTGAACAAAGAAATTATTGAAGCACTGAACTAGCACGGCGTGTTTGAGACAATTTGCACGCAGAAATAATTAGCATTTATTGCGCCGTATCACCAAAAATGATGAATAAGTGCTGTAAAGAAGTTTCTATATTTTTACGGCATGCACTCTCGGTCATTGATTTCTTATTGCACGGGCTATTGACGTCATTCTTTTTCGTTAAATCCAATCTAGATATTCTTAATCCAGTTGTAAAAAGTATTCCGTCGTGAAAAGCCGGGATTGCATTTTCCGCAGCTCTCGCGCAGTACCGGTATAACGCTGCATCACATGCCGTGAATCGTGTGCCGCTAGGTCTTCACCTAACGGTTGGTCGTAAAGCGATCCGCACCATGTGCCGCCTTAACAAAACCGGGCCGCATCGCGCTGAGCCGGCAGCATCCACCCGGGTTCTCGAAGAAACAGCCAAGCCGACCATACCACTCCACCGAGTAACCGCCATCGCCGCCACTTATCTTGTTCGCCTTCGCTGTTACTGCATAGGTAATGTGGATATCACTCTCTCTCTTCCTCTCACACTACACTATGCTGGTCTTGGTTTTCAGTCCGATCAGCTACTCTTTCCCTCTTAATTGAATTTACCCATGGCTGTTTCAATTCACTTTCTTTTGGATATAAAAAAATACCAGTTTTCTACATTTGGGAACACAACAGGTTAATGCCATGTTTTCAACTCACTCAACACTATTACACTCAATTATTAAAAGTCAATGTTCTCAACTAAGCGACTGAACTTAAACCAAAGCTTGAGCACAATTTAGTTATTACAACACGTACCAAAAACCACCATACAATTCTACAATGCAGTAATGCTACAAATAAAAATAAAAAAATATATCTGTGGTTACCTAAAACATATGTAAAGTCAAAAGGCAGTCAAAGTAAAAAGGTAAGTAGGCATTATTATTATAAAGTCACAACATAAAAAACTTTAAGAGTTTGTTTGTTTACTTAAGGCAGACAATATGTTAATATTAAAATTGCAGTTATTTTAGATATTACTAGGTATTATCAGCTCTAAAATTATAACAGATATTTGCAAAAACACATCTTGTACCAAATAATCAGTCCCCTAACTATAAATATAAGTATTTCATTGTATAATGTAGAATAATTTTTTCACGAACACAGGGCAACGCTCTTGCCATTAACACAAGAGATCTGCTTTGTATAAATTATTGTTTACTGAAAATGCGCACATTTCACAATAATTTTAAACATATTTTATATTAAATCTCGAAATATACACTTTAAAACATTTAGTTTCGGTCCTAACTCGGGTGACCATTGGCTATTTCTTTTCTTATTTTCACGGCTTCTAGCCCAGAAAGTGCTGGAAAAGTAGTAAAAACTAGAAAATTAATCTCAATCTGGTGCGAAATTCCGGTATCTACGGTATTTTTCATCATAAATAAAAGGCAACCAATTAGCAATGTTGCTGCGATCTCCTATTGATACCTTCAACTAAATTAATAGACTAGACATACGTAAATGGCCCAATATATCAGCAGAACTGGCAGCATTAAATTATTTGTTAATATGTAATTAAACAATTCAAGTAATCGATTGTTTGGTTTTTAAACACTGTCTTTGGGTAATTTTTGAATGATTTTCACACTTTTAGTTTAGATACTTATGTCCAATCTAAAAATTCTATGCTACCCCTGTATTTTGAAGCAAATATTCAAGGCCTCCTCTCTATTATATTGTTATAATCTAGATGTGAAGAAATCTCTAGATTTTTCCTCAACTATCTATATGCAAAAACATTTACTATTTTCTATTATACTCTCTCCTCTACATAGTCTAAGAATGTGATAGTAGTGAAACTACGTTTCCTCCATATCAACTGTAACTATGAGAAACAACATCGAAGTCATTTACGAGGATTAAGACGAGGGAAAATCCAAACACCACATTACGATTAGGAGAATTGTGTCATGTATTGCCTCTCGGCACGACTACAACTTCCTGAACGTATAGTGTCAAGGCTTTTCGTTAGTTTTCGGCAAATAGCGGAAGTGCCACTTCGGGTCTTGGGATCGAAGGGATAGATAAGAGAGCCTTATTCTCTAAAACGAAAAGGCCTTTTCACTTTTCATTATTGATGTTCTACCTAACGTAAGCTCGTAATAAAGGGATTGAGATAAACATAATTATTACAATTTGAGGACGGACTTCATTTAAAATTTTTCTCGGCTATTACTCATTCTGATATACATATTAGGTACCTTAGAGTTCAACAATTATCAAATTAAAGGTATACAATATATTTCAGTGAAAAGGAAATGAAGACCAGTAGATAATCTGTTGTTGACACATTCATTACCAACCTTCACAGGAGAGTGCGG
>JAEQML010083096.1:0-10599 GCA_016904865.1 Pissodes strobi | reverse complement strand
GAAAAAAGGTTAGTTCCCCCATATATTTTTGGTATACTGAGTTGTGCGTTGTTTGTGCTGGCTTGTGCCACTATTCTTTTTATTTTGCTTATTTGCAAAAAAAAGTTTAATATCAAATTTCATTAAAAACTGTGGTAATGCATCGGACATCAATGCGTCCCCTTTGCGACATACCGACGCCGACGTATGTGTCATAAAGTCAAAAATTGAGATACGCTCACGATACACTGTATCGTGGATACGCTGTTAGATTATATATTCTTAATTTCTTAAACACACTTTTCATATGACAAACCGGCGCAACTGTATCTACTAACTCCTTGTACGTTTTCCATAAAACAGTTTCAGCGGTTTGTCATATGAAAAGCATATTAAGAATATAATCTAACGGCGTAACTCAATTTTTTTACTTTATGACATATACGTCGGTATGACGTAGGGGGACGAATTGTGCTCAAAAATTCTCAGATAAACACCACAAGATCCAACACGGGGCCATGGTAGAAGATTGTGAAGCATTGCCAATTTTCTTATGAACCAAAGTGATTATTTTTCGAGCCTAAGGGTAGACGACTAATTACAAAACTGTTTAAATAAAAAAATTAAAGGGGCGTATAATGTTTCTTACCGTTCGGACAAATGGTACGAGCGTTAGATTCTAGATTGCTAGCGAGTCGTTTGAGCTAGTTTCAGCCGCCCGGCACTGATACCTTTCCAGATATTTTGTGTTTAAGAGACGTAGGCTTCTTCCAAGCGAAGCTATTTTCTTGGGAGGTAGCTGACACTCCTTGAGGTGATAGCTGTACTCCTTCAAGGCGCCCTTTAACTTGCCTTTTAGCCAACCGAAACTAATCCAAACAAGCGTGCCACATTGCAATGGACAGAGACTAAACCAAATTAATGTTAGCAAACTCTTGAATAAAATAATTTGCTTCTTTAGTTAATTTGGGTTAGTTTCAGTCAGTTTTCGTTGGTTTTGGTCCCGAAGAGTGCGAAGCGAAGGGCAATACATGAAATGAAATATTTGACGAATACATACATACAAGCGAACAGTAGAATTCTATTGCCTGAATAAAAGGAAGATATAGGTACTGGTTCTTTACTATTTTTTACCAACGAGTTTTGCTAACCTACTTAGAAGATGAAACGAAATGGCAGCAATCATCTTAACATCTTATGAATACCGCTACATCATCTTCTCACGCTCATTATCTGTCCATATAGACACCTGCCAAATCTTTAAATATCTGCTTTATATCTAGAACAACCTAGATCCAATTCCTCCGTGCAGATTTCAAAATATCGTCTCACCTGATTCTCATCCATCTCCATCTGTCGGATTGATACTGTCTTGCAATATCGTCAGCTAATCGCCTCTTAAGTTGTGCAACTCTTGTCAATAAATGTGAGTTGGATAATTGAATTCTTCTCCGGATTACCTCGTTTCTCTTTTTATGTTCGGCACACATACAAAAGGAAAATCGTATACCACTCAGCGAGCGGTGCGTGTGCGGAGATGACGGTAGATGTTGGACTTGAAGCGCTCCAGGTTGTAGTTTTCGGGAATGAGGTTACTCGGAATTCCATTCCAGAGCGAGGCATTCCTCCAGACAAAGGAATCCTGCAACAGCGGCGTCCTAGTTGTTCGCAACTGAATCGTATGTTGATGAACAGCTTGTGACGGATGTTTATGTTTGGCACAACTCTGGACAGAAGTGTCAGCTTGTTCGAACAACTTCCGTAGTAATATGCATAGTAAAGAGATCGGTCCCCACTTTTCTTCGAGTTGTAAAGTGAGCGCGCAATTTGTCCGCTGCTCCGGATAGAGGTTCTTTGGGCGCCACCGAGTTCGTTACGGACCAAACTGGAGATCCCCGCGTTATTCGTGGAACCTGCTCCTCAAGATATAACCTGGCCGGTGAGATTCGCAAAAAAGAGAACGCCACCACCAATCTAGGAGAGCTGAAATGTTATGATACGAAAAATTGTCGAGCCAAATAAAAACGCCGCAAATACAATACTCTAATCTCTTTATTTGAAAAGATCAAGATGAGCCAAAAAAAAAGCGATAAATACAAGGGTGTAAAAGTAAATACTTCCAGGTACGATACCAATAATTGTGGGTGGTTTGAACCCCAAAAAAAAACAAAACTATCTAATAAGCCATAAGAATAAAAAAATATCAGTGGTTGCCCAAACCTCTATGAATATTAAAGTTAAATGAAAATGAAATAGGCACCACTTAAGCGCCTAAGAGTCCCAGCGAGTAATTGGGCGTAGTAAAAAGAAAACTTGGGGTTGGTCTACCGCGCGGGGTCGTGATCACGTAAACCGCAAGGATAAGTTGGGCGCAATAACTTATAAGGACAAAGGGTGTTAATGTAAAAGTGACAGTTATTCTAGACACAGTAATTTAAATCTAAACTAAACACTTAGCTGTGTTTTTTCACCAACGTTCCAACACCCACCGACCCGGCTGGGTGGAAAAACCCTCCGCCGTCCCACACGTCTCGCCGGTCCAATGGACGGTCTGGTCACACCAGGTAAGCAAGCTCCGCTAGTCCAAATCTACAGCAGTCATGACAAGTAGGCGAACCATCAAGTTTCCGCCTGGTTAAATAAATGGCTTCCAAATTCTCGCTCGGTGGAAGGTCAATCAAACTCCTACCCGGAGGAGGGACCCTAGGAATGGAAACATTCCCTAGTAACGAGTCACAACAATATGTGAACCGATTGCTATTATATACTCTCCGTTCGAAAAAAATAATTTAGCAGAATTTCAAAGTACCGATTAATGAGATTTTTTTATTTTAAATCTAATTCAATAATGAACCAAAAGTTAAAAACCGACAAAGAATAAATGAGAAAAAAAGGCATCAGCGTAATAATACAGAGCCGACGAGAGGGGGGGGGGGGGGCAGACGGGACAAATTCCCGGGGCCCGTATGCTTTGGGGGACCGGAGACCGGGCTTCTATTCAATAATAAAAAGCTACATCGACATTATTAAGAGCGCCATCGCAAAAGCTAAATTCGGAAAAAGCATCGCGACATTTTGTAATTTTATGGCCCTTGTATGGCTGCTTTAATTTATCATTCGCACAGTATTACCGCTGTGAAATCATACCCTGGAGCCGATGTAAACTCTGACCACAATCTGGTCTGCTCCACGTTAAAAATAAAGCTGAAAAAGCTACAAATATCATCTAAGCCAAATAAACTATCGCTGGAACCAATAAAAGACACCACAATGAAGAGTATACTTGCCAATGAAATAAACAACAAGTTACACAACATAAAAACGATATCCAACGAAGAAAAACCAATTGATGAAAATTGGACAGATATAAAGATTTCCATTATTCAAACTGCAGCGGACCTATTACCATGCCCGAAAAGAACAGCAGAAAAAGAAGCGGACGACACAAGAAATTCTGGAGCTGATGGAACAAAGAAGAGGTCTTAAGAACAACAGTAGAGAAAAATACCTCGAAACACATAAGAGAATTCCGTAAAATCAAGGAGGCCAAAGAAGCTTGGTTCAAAGTTTTTTGCCACGAAATAGAAGAACTGCAAAGGAAACATGATGACTTTGGTCTACACAAAAAACTTAAAGCCACAGGTGGAATACAAACAACTAGAAATACAAGTATACTCAAAGACTCCAGTGGGAAAATCGTAACCGATCTAGATCATCGTTGCAAAGAGTGGGAGAACTATGTGTCCAATCTCTTCAAGGACGTCAATCGTGAAGACCAACAACACCCCCTCGGAGAAGATCTAAATAGGAGGGGTCCGTATATTCTAAGGGCAGAAGTTGAGAAAGCCATAAGACAAGCAAAAAACAACAAGGCACCTGGGCCAGATCAGGTTCCCGCCAAATTACTTAAACTGTTGGATGAAGACAGCATTGCATACCTGACTACCTTTTTCAACCAAATTTAATTTATAACACTGGACAGATACCTCAAGACTGGTTAGAATACCTTTTCATCCCAATCCCGAAAAAGAGCAAACCCTGCAAATGTAGCGATTTCAGACTGATTAGCCTGATGAGTCACACTCTTAAAATCCTACTACGTATTCTTCAAAACCGCATGTACACATTGTGTGAGAGTAACTTAACAGAAGAACAGTTTGGATTTCGGAATGGATTGGGAACTAGAGAGGCCCTTTTCTGCATTCTCCAAAAGTACTGTGAGTTTCGAAAGAATGTTCATATATGCTTTATAGACTTCGAGAAGGCTTTTGATCGGGTTCGACATGGTCTGCTGCTCGAATATATGGAATCTATAGGACTTGACAATTACGATCTTAGGCTACTGAAATACCTATACTATCATCAAGTAGCTACCGTTAGGGTAGCACCTCTTTAAGTAAAATCCCAATCAAACGAGGAGTACGTCAGGGATGTGTTTTGTCGCCTACACTGTTCAATATATATTCTGAGCAAATAGTTCGATGGCCGAACAGAGGGTATAAAATCGGAGGAGAAACCATAAACAACATTAGATATGCCGGCGATATCGTCATCTTGGCTGAAAGTCTAACAGACCTCCAGACTCTGGTTGACACATTAAATGAATCAAGTCGTCGAAGACGATTAAAAATTAACATCAAGAAAATAAAATGGATGGCGGTGGGAAAGGTGGATGTTGACCCGGGACAACTGCTTCTGAATGGAAGGGTGGTGGAGTATGTTGATCACTTGAAATATCTTGGTAGCTGGTTGAATGCGGAGGGACTCAGATGAAGAAATCTTAACTCGAATTGGAATAGCTCGTAAAACATTTATATTATGGAAACCAGTTCTGTGCAATAGAAGTCTCTACATGTACTCACGAAAAGAGATCTTAAAGTGCTACGTGTGGTCAACATTGTTCTACGCCTGCGAGATCTGGACGTTGAAGGCTGTCACCATTAATAAACTTGAGGCTTTTAAACTGTGGTGTTACCGCAAAATCCTGAAGATACCCTGGACTACACATACTTCCAATGAGGATGTGCTCGGGATGATTGACGCGGAGAGAGAGCTTCTGAAGACAATTAAAGTGAGAGTACTCTGGTCATATTATCAGAGGCCCAAATTATCACTTGCTTCGACTCATAATACAGGGTAAGGGGGAGGGAAAGGAAAGAGATGGATTGGTCGAAAGAAACTGTCCTGGCTGCGCAACATTAGACACTGGACAAATCTACAAGTGGAAGACCTCTTCAGAGTAGCGGCAGACAGAGATAGATTCCACCGAATGGTCAACGTGATGATAGCCAACGTCTGAACCCAGGTACGGCACTGAAAGAAGAAGAAAGTATTCGCTAACGTTACATTTCGTGTTTCGTCTATTTAGTAACAGATAACATTAACATGTGACGACGCTTATTTTTATTCGATAATAACGCTTAGAACATTTTCGAAATAAAATCGTAATCGTTACGTATAATGTACTTATGCAGTATCAAAACTCGAATGGGGCCTAATGCGTAATATTAAATAAATTAATTATTTTTACAATTTAACTTTAAAAAATGTTTTTTTATTAATTTTCCCAATTTGATAGGCAGGACAAGTGCGTCACACGTCACAAAACCTGCATTGAAATTATTCCAATAAGGTATAGACAAATATTGTGAAAATGCTATAGATAGGCGATTATTATTGTGAAGTTTTGTACACATTCCGAAAACTGATGAAATTTTCCTGCAACACTTCCATCCTCCACATCTCAGATGCGGCTGGAAATTTAAGGCTTTATGCCTACATTTTTTGGAGGCTCAAAATGAACATTATTGGGCGTGGCACATGAAAAAATGTTCTACCTCCGGCGGCGCTTGCAGCTGGCTTCCACTTCTTATACTGATGAAAGACGTATAGGGGCCCAAAAATTTGAAGATTCCCGGGGTCCGTTTCGGCTGTCGGCTGCCCTGTAATAATATATTAGAGCAATCGAAATATTTACAACTAAAACTTAATATTAGTTATGCCGAAAACTAAATAGGTTCAGTTCGCCCAAGGGAAGCCGACATCATCAGTTAAAAATAATAGTACAGCCTTTTAAAAAGAGGAAATAAACATTCCAATAATTCGGACCGAGTTTGGCACCGCAAAAATAAACGTACATAATCGTTGAAAGCAGTAACTAACAGCAATAGTAGATACAAAATAAAAGATAAATAAATGTGAATAAATGAATTGTTCCTAGTCTGGTACGGATTTAATTCATATCATATTGATAAAAGAGTTCAAATATGATCAAAAAAATGGAACAAAAGCAACAAAATGAACTTTAATGAAAACTCATACTGAATAAATTAGACAAATAAATGGTCTTAGTGACCCTACAATATTATTATCAAGTAAAAAGCATAACTCTTCCCGAATTTCAATAACTCAAGAGAAAAGTTCAAGTACCATGCGAAACAAAAGCGGCAAAATATACTTGAATAAAAACATTCCACTAAAAGAGTTTGGCAAATAGATAATCCGAACGACTTTCCAATATTAATATCAAAAAGATAGCGTGCGCGTGCCTCTACCTTTAATTTAATCAATCGAGAACAAAGTCCAATAAAGTAAACGACTATGAACGAAAATAAGCAAAAATATGTCCTCTACATTATACGACATGATCTGAGCGCTTCCCTTAGTACGGTATCTAATAATAAACGAAACTGCGTTAACTAACCCCTAACAACCGAATTTCCCGGTTTAGTGTCTAATTAATATTAAAAATCAACAACCCATATGAATCTCTAGAAGTTGATTGCACGGATAAATAAAAAAATTAAAGATAAAAACCATTGTTCCCCATTGCATTGATTCTAACTCCGGTAATATAATAAGTTCCAAGAAATTAGCGGTCTTATCATTAATCGCAACTAATGACTGTAGAAAATAGTTGCCCTTGAAAAAGCGAAACCGAAATCAGTAGTTAAATTCTACACTCGTATCTAAATTGCCTCAAAAAGGTCAAATAAATCGAACGGCTAAATTACCGAAAATCTACCTTACACTTCATCGGAAACAAAATAAAAACGATTAATTAGACTGGTAGCAAGGCCCTGTGAATGAACCATAACAGCTATTTCATTTAAATATTGAAGCCCAAACTTTAATTAATCTCTTAATCAATTTGACGTCACACCGAGTAATCAAGCCAATTAAATCCAGTCCGATATGAATGAAAACGGTTAATTTAATATTCGTTAAATAGTAAATTACGCCACCCGAGTAGTAAAAAAATAAACTGTCAACTCATATTAATCTCTAATTAGGATGACGTCACGCCGATTAATTAGGCTATGACATCAAGTCCGATAGGAACGAAACGCTAAATAATACAAAAATGCAATTAAATAAGACCCGAGAAACGCAAAACATCGGCAATTTATAAGGAAAACTTACCTCTTAGACTGAGGGCGAAACTACACGGCACATAAAAACCGCCAAGCACTACAATGGCTGCCTATGCCAGAGAAAAAACCAATTTCAAAAATCCTCGCTTGGCGAGATTTTCCCGTAATTACAGCACTAATCTTAATCGAAAACAAATCGCAATGGCTAATACGGGAATAACTACGTTGTTAGTTGGTGTGTGGCCGTTTTCGCTATTGAGCCATCATCTTGGGTCGGTGGGTCTTTGAGAAACCCTGATTGACAGCCTTGGCAACTGACCAAAAGGATCTTGATTCGCTAGGATAGTTAAGAAGCTTGTTCTTGATCTGCTCGCTATATTCCTCCTTGCTCACGTTAATGATCTGCTTACACTGGTTTCTAGTCGTGATGGATATATTTCGATTTTCGGCTGTCGGATGTCGGCGCCATTTGTAGTAGGCGGTATTTTTAGCATTGTCCTCTCTTGAGCAGTTTTTCCCAATCATTGTTTACTGTTTGAGATACGTTTCATAGAAGAGTGGATGAAAGCCTCCATACCAGCTAGGATAACTTGAGCTATCTCATTAGCAGATTCAGAGCTATTTTGATTCCTAAAGCAGACATTTTTCCAAGGAAAAGAATGATAAAACTTTCGAAGATCGCGCCACTTTGCAAATTTGTCGTGTCAAACCTTTCGGAGTACCTATGGCTCCTATGCTTTGATAGCAACTTCACAGGTTACGGAGATAAGATTGTGGTCTGATGAGCCCAACGGAGGTTGGATAGTTCCAGTGTAGATAGGTTAGGATTAGTTGTTAAAAATAGATCCAGGAGGCTAGCAATTTTTTTTGACGCTCAGGGATCTTGGTAGGTCCTCAAACAAACAGCTAAGTAAGTCTGTGGCTTATAACAAAAGACTCAGCTTCTCTTCCTTTATCGTTATCTTTGTTGGAGTGGTTGAACCAGTCGATATTATGTACGTTGAAGTCTCCTACTGCAGAAAATCAATTTGATTGCCAAGATTTGAGAAAATCCTTTTATATTGGACTAGATGGTCTATACAAGCAACAAATGAATTTGGTTGTTCTATCTGTGCTTAGTTTGAACCACATGACATCGAAGTCCTTATGTTCGTATGTTTCTTCTGGTTGACAACATAAATCATCTCCTATAAAAACCGCTAATGAGAGTTATGTCGAAATCGGGAGTAAAAGTCATATCCGGTGTATGTAGTGCTTAATTTCACCTTTGTTTCTGATAGCCTATTTGATGTTAAGTACTGGTGGACCGAGTTAATACTTGTGTTGATGCCACTTATGTTGCAGAAATCCAATCGCAGTCTACGTTCTATCTTGGAAACGTTCAGGTCTGATGGTCCCCCCAGGCCAGCCTCCACCCGCAGTTCCGAATGGGAGGCTATTTTACTTCCAGAGTATTTTGATCTGGGAGGCGCTATCATGCAATATTTCTTCTTTCCCACCCTGGTGTCATGGTGACGAAACATGAACCAGAGGTCATTTCACGTCACCTAAACCAATGTGGTGGTATTTTACCGGGCGATACGGGTGAACCACATCTACCACATACTCTATTCCTTAAACTAATTTCAAGCATAATCCTCATCATTGTCCGCTGGGCAATTTGGAGTCTATTTGCGAATCTACGACTTATCGACATTAGCTCAAAGCCGTAAGCGAGTACTGACAATAAACAATTCTTTTACATTTTCCTTTCAAGATTTATAGGGAGACCCAGACAAGACTTATCTCCTGCCGTTCTTTATCTAATTAAATTTTATATATATATAGATACCCATATATTTGGGAACGTTCTTGTACTAGGTAACTGATTTTCAACAGTCACTCCAATATTCTCCAGAGTTTCGTTTTAAGTTCGATTGGCTGCAACGCTTGATGTAGCTCTTGGAGCATATTCTTTAGCTCTACTTATATATTCCTAGTATAGTGACCTGGTCACTATACTAGGAATATATAAGTAGAGCTAAAGAATATGCTCCAAGAGCTTAGTGACCATGAACTGACTGAAGGTTAGAGTGGACAGTTTCGGGTAGTTATTTTTAGAGCTGGATGTTGTTGGCCACTGTATCTTCGTATTTTAAATAATGTATCTCTAAATAGGTTCTGAACATCGCAAGAAGGCATAAATGAATAGTAGAACATATATCGCTAAAACGTCGAAAGTTTTCATATAATTTAGAACAAGTGAACGGTCAAGAAAAGCAAATTGAGTACTGAAGCTCATTGCGATAAACTTAACGACAAGTGGTTTATCGCAATGAGCTTCCCACAGAAATATTCACATCTTAAATAGTATTTTAAGGCTGTTACACCGTGTTCTTTTTTCTTGCTTATTATATTGTGACAATGTAAATTGTTTCCTCTATAAACACTGTCTACTTCCATCAAATCTTTCTCGTTATGATTATTAACGGACGTAGATTTATTTCACGGCTTGTTGAACCACATGACAACTTATCAAGAACAATGTGGCAACGACACGATTTCTATAACTGTCGTATATGAAAAAGAGAGTGAGCTAACCACTTTTATGTCCTTGCAGGGATCAGTTAAAAAGTAAATTCATATTCCGTATGTCGAATGGCTATTTGACATTGTAAATAGTAATGTTCATTAATAAAATTGTTAAAATTATGCTTTTATAAGTTTGTAGATTTTCAGCTTTCAGTACGCTACATCATGTTTGAATTCTCAAAACTACACGAACGACGCTTTCCCACTATGTTCGGGTAATATAAATTCAAAGATAGGATTATTTATTTGAAAAGATGCGACCAAGAAGCATCTCTCGTAGTATATTTCTATGAAAGTCACCTTTTAGTTACATGGGTCCCTATTTCTTAAGTAAAATCTCAACGCATTTTCAATGAGCAAGTTTTTCGATTCATTTCAATCCAATAATGCTTTAGTGCCTTAACGATATACTTCTCGTTGACAAAGCTGTACAGAAGAAAAATTATAAAAAGACACATTATCCAAATATATAAAGACAAAAATATCTAAGAACAAGATATCAAAACTATAGGAACCTATTAATAAACTGACAGCAACCATCAACTTAAGCGACAATAGTTATTTTTCTACAGCCGCGCGCAAAATAACTAAATACTAAATTCAAATGAAATCGCAAAATCGAGTAATGTCGTGGATCCTTATTTTGCGCTCTAGCGCGAACATGGAAAAGGAAATT
>JAEQML010083093.1:0-10600 GCA_016904865.1 Pissodes strobi | reverse complement strand
TATTAATTGTCATAGCTACATATACAGGAAATTCTTCTTGTAGCAATTATTTTTCTTATCTAATTCAAAAGTATAGTCACAAATACTGAATATACACTTGTTATTTTTGTTTAATAATTGGGGTGATATTTCTTTTTGTTTCCCCTTCCAAGTTTTTCAATAGGTTGCAGCGGGGAGAAGAGCAATTCGTGGAAGGCAACCGTATGGACCGTAAAGACAACACGCTATTTTTCATAGTAACCTAAAAAAGAACCTAACCAACGATTCCTATTTCGCGGAAAAGGAAAAATAGAATAGAAGAGGAAGAGCGGTTCGGTTTGTGTAATCACAAAATATTTTGTGTGTGTAATGTAAAGAGTTTCTCTCTAGCATAACCTGTCTTTAGTGCGTTGAATCACAGATGTAATATTCTAGTTTGAATCATACCCTAATTTCCAGTAAATCTTCCCGAATCTTCCGAACGACAAATTTGGGTAATATTAAATATTTTGAAGAGATTATGCTTTTGTTTTTCAATGTCTGCTACTATTGTATAAAAGACAATGAAAAGGAGTTTACTACAAACTAAGGATTAAGGATTTTTTGAAAATAGACGGAAAAACATCATTGTAGATTGGCCCCCCAATAACAATGAGCTAGTTGGGAATTATGGATATTTAGGCCACATACCAGTGGTATGTGATTTAGGCATCAAGTTGGGAACAGTTATTTGTTTCCAAAAAAACTTACCTTAACCAATAATTCCAAAAATATAATTAGTATCTTCCTAAACAAAAATTGAGGTTATCGTCAAAAAAGAAAGTAGCAGAATTGCTATTTGATTCTGTTTCTAAAACACCGTAACTAAATCACCATTATTTAGTTCTTTTATGTGATAACCCAACCTCTTAAGAGACATATTTTCTTGTAAGGTTTTTGTTAACTTTTAATTTGTTTCTGTTTTTTTTGTTTTATTTTATTAAACATAATATTTGTTGTACACAAGTATAGCATCCATATATAAAGAGTGTCTCAATAAGAACTGACTATTTTGTTATTTGGATACAACGAAAAGCTAATGGAATATTTTGAACTTTATGCCTTTATTGTAAAACTAAAACATGGGAATTAGGTATGACATATCATATATCTCAAATGACCACCTCGGCATGTTCATAAACGAGTTTATATCGATAAACTTATAACAAAATTACATCACATTTGATGTTTGGAGGTTTTGCTCTAGGTACTCTAGTTTTTGTACTGTATGATTTGACTGGTAAGTGTATCGATAAATTAATATGTGAAATGAAAGAAATGTGTAGATGTCTAATTCAAGTCCACTTACATTTTGATTGCGAATTGTAAAATACATCACATGCAGCTGGCATTCCAAAACTGCAATAATATGTGCCTTGATGTGTTATAAATGCGTCATTTTCTGGGTATATAGACAAGCTTCAAATCTCTACCCCTCCTGTATTGTAATCAAAAATTGCAAAATGACCAAGCTTGTGATAAATATAACTTTTTTAAGTTTTATAAATTACAGCCATCATAGGTAGATCTAATGAAAATTTTCTTTCAGTGCCAAAGACTGGACAGAAGCTTCTATTAGAAGTGATATACTGGATAAACCATGTTAAACAGATGATGGCATATAGACTATGTGAAGTTCTCTTTGAGGAAATGTATTTTTCTAAGATAACCTCTGCAAGAAAGCACTTCGTACCTGATGCAAGTATTTGGTAAATATACAGTGGGTATTTAGGACAAGTCAAGATTCATCTCAAGAACCACCAACGAAAATCGAGATCCTTGCAGGTAAATATTTATAGCAATTGTTCATTAACATAAAAAAATCGAAATATCAGCATTGTTTCTAATGGCACAAACTGTTACAGCTATTTCGTTTGTCTAATCATTATGACTGAATTTAGCAACATCATGTTGAATTCCATGAGTAGACAAATTTTATTGGTTGGATTTATTATTTACAAGTGAGTTATAAAACAGTAATTACCCTGATAGGCACTCAAAATTCAGATATTTCACCTCATCCTATAATTACAATAATTCAATACACAATATGTACTAAAAACACTAGATACCGGTTTTATGAGTTATGTACCTAATAGAAGGTATCTACTGGTCACATAAATAGTTCCAGTTTTTATCTGAGTTGTACTAATTGATATTTGTCAGACACTTTATTGTTACTAACATGATATTGTTTGACTGCAATTAAATAGCCTTATGCTTGTTGTTAATACTGTATCAACAATATTTTCATTATTATTATCACTTTCAGGCCCTAGTATTTCAAAAGATGAAGAAACAAAATGGGTGAATTTGGATGATATTCAACCAATCAACATAAGAAAAGATAATTGTGTTCTACCTTCTGACCTTTCACCAACTATATATGCTGAAGAGCTGCAATGTCAACCAGGACTACATAATAAATCAGTATATAAGGCTCTTGAAATCAAAATGAAGACAATGACTGATAAGGATAAACACTGCATCGTTTGTATCGATGGGTGATAAACTTCGTACTATTTTAGAAGATTGTATTTTAAATTTAAAGTATATATATTTAAAAGTGGAAGGCATAGGAAGTGACATGGGCTCGAACTTTATTGATTTGACTAAATGTCTAGAAATTACATCTGAAAATGTAGAGTTTCAGGTACCTAGGAGGTGAGAATATGTTCTATATTTTTGACCCATGTCATTTAATTAAGGCCACCCGCAGTAACTTAAGCAGACCTTTTGCTTTCAGGGTAGAAAAACGTCTTGGTCATTTATTAAATGTTTCTATAATTCCGATGAAAAGCAGTTCCACAGGTGAGCACCTAAACTCACTAATTCTCACATTAATCCCACAACTTTTGAAAAAATGAGAGTTATGTCGCTCAACTTTTGAGCGACTGGACTCAATTGCCAGTGGTATGAATACATACATGAGTTTGGGTGCACTTCCAAATGAAGCTTTTGCAACAATTTAAATTCTAGAAAAATCTAGTAATCTGTTTGATATCTTGAACTGTTTATCATTAAATAATTCTTATAAATTTAAGAATGTATTTGACAGAACTGATTCACAGTTGGAATTTTTAAATGAAGCTTTGGATTTTTTGACAAATTTAAAGGTATTAAACAAAAATGGTCAAGATTATTAAATGTTGGTCTATTACAATAAGAGGTCTTCTCAATTTATAGCAAACACTTTTAAACTGTTAGTATAAATATCTTAAAACCAGAAGACTGGCTGTTTAGAAAATTGCTTTGGAAGTGTAAGGCAACAGGGAGACAATTGCATAAATCCCACACCAATACAGTTTCAAAGTGCCTTCAGAAAACTATTTTTGCAGATTTATTTCCACTTAAATCACATGAATTGTAGGGAGGATTTAGATAATGTTCTCATTATTTTAAAATCCATGGACATGGTAGAAATTATTAATAAGGAGTCGGAAACATCAACTGCAGCAATTTCCTTGCCTGATTGCAATTACCATAAAGAAACCGATTCAACACAGAATGCTATCTATTATGTCTGTGGATATTTGATGAAAAGGTGTCTGGAAGTACATTCATGTGACATTTGCTATGCTTTAAGCAGAGATTGTACTAGTATTGATGTAGACAAACTTCCGTCTCATTTTAAAGCTTTTGATGCAATTAAAGGTGCTTTTGGTGATTTGTCATCACCACCAGAAAAGTGGGTTGATTTTATATACAGCCTTGAAAGCATTTTCAACTCGCAGTTTGAGAACATATGTACAGGCGAAAAAAAATTCTAATTATTTAGTGAATATATTTGATAAACTTCAATTTCTCCATACCTGTTCAAATTTTCCCAAGCTGTTTGTATTAAAACTATTTATAAGACTAAAAATATTTTATACTTTAAAATTTAATAATAGACATCTCAAATGTAATAGTTCTGATAAAAAAGGCATTCGGAAATTCAAAATCCTCACACATGTATAGTTGAAAAAAATTATTGCATTTTTCATTTCACAACAATTTACCCTCATTTATGAAAACTTATGTGTGTATGTATGTCAATAGTAGCGTTTATAGCTGTGTGTGTTCTCTTAAAGCAATTTTTGTTTAAGTTATTTGATCTAGATATGGTATTGTTAATTTGTGCTCATTGCTTTGAGTAATATTGTATGGTTTATTAGTAGGGTTATGTAACGGTAAATTGTTACCATAATGTTTATTTATAAAGCTAGTATTTAAGTTAATCGAAGTTCATGTCCCTGGGAAGACAGTTAAAGTTTTATCCCTTTAAATGCTTCTGTTAGGATTTTTACCGAATATATCTGTCAACAGTGTAAATAGAGTACCGAGACGGAGGAGGATCGAACAAGGAATGTAGGTGCTCTCTTACTCTTGACAATAGAGATTGCTAATGTTAGGCCATCATTCAGTAATAGTTTTTTTTTCGAGCCATGCCTTAGGTATAGAGGACATAGTCAGTCATCCCTCCCTGGGATGGCTTAGTCCTGCCTTTAGGTCGTAATTTATTATTTTTGGTTGTACACGTATGTCAAAATTTGTTTACTAAACATTGAAATTAAACATTTTTGTTGCAATTCTGCCGAAATCTACGCCGCAAATTTACTTTCAATAACCTATGATTAATAAACGTTGTTAGACTAGTGAAAATTGTGGTCTTTTATTTAAGTTAATAATTTAACACCATTGTCTTCATAACAGTGGGTGTGAGGGTTAGAATCCCTTAAGGCAATTCGGGTAAGTAATTAAGTACTCCTGACTTACATCTCCTTAGCCTACTGATAACAGTTACAGAATCAATAAAAACTTTCGTTTGTGCTGTTGCAAGTTTTAATTTTCCTCATTTCAATGGTTCAAAAAATATACCCAATACTTTTGTAAATATAACTTATCGTAATTTATTTTAAGAAATGGAGTACTATTAATAATAACAAGAAGTTGCTGAAACTAGAAACTAGTACAATAAGAAATGTCTATTTGAGAACCGCTGAAAACGTCGTTATATTTTTCTACTACCTATCAAAAACCTCTGCTACACCCCTTCATAGCCTCCAAACCAGGCGGGGGTAAGCTCAAAGTGCTTTATTTAGATTGAAAATTGACACATCAACATCTTGAAAATCATGAAATACAGGGGTTTATTTTTCTCTCAACGCGCCCTTATAAAAGGAAACTAAAAGTTTAAATAAAATCCCAAGAAACTATTGAGATTCCTTTATCAATAAATCGTAGAAGAAATATGAGTAATATATATTTTTTTAATGAAAGCTGTCAGAAATTATTATCGACAAGAGTGACAGGAAGTAGGAAAAACCACTATATTATAGAAAAGCTTTACAAAATCGGATTCAAATATGAAAAATGAGCAATTTTCCACTTCAAGTTTTTTGTAGTGGAGTCGGCGAGTCGCTTCCTTTCGAGCCACTTCACGGTTTGAGCAGTTTACAAATATGAAGTCCATCTGTCATCGGCTCTGCCGGAATCGGTCCCTTGAACATCAAAGGTGCCGACGCTTTATGTCGCTACTCGTTGGTTTGTTATACTCAGCTTATACCGCCAAAATTACCCCCACAGACTATATGAAGCATTGAACAATTTCCTTGGCGTAGGGCAGGATCTACTCCGAGCTGAAATATTAGCGAACTTAAAATACCAAATAATCAGCGGAGTACTCCGTCAATCTACAAACCTAGAGTGCTAAACATTGATACCATTGAACACAATCAGCAAATTCAAGCGTATGATAGCTAAATCCTACAATAAAAGCAACGCGAATTAGAATGGTTCTCGAGTCGATATCGACGAACGGATCCGACGCGGCTTCTACCGATCGTCTATGGTCCAAATCCGAAGTAACATGTCATACTTCTAACAAACGTCAATGTTTCATCCCCAAAATGAAAATATTCCGTAATCACCTATTGTGTAATTGTAATCCAATTTTTTTCGTTAAGGAAGATGTACCTACAACAAATTGGTAAATTTATATCTGTGAAAAATTCTTCGCCAAGTTCAAGTTTAACCGACATCCTTACAGCGTGTAACTGTTGCCTTAGCATCCAATCCAAATTAAAAAAATAATATTAAAGAAACCACATAAGGCTGTCTTCGTTGGCCGTGTTGTCAATAGAAAATAAAATTACACAACGTTTGGACGTTACAGAACTAATTAAATAGTCCGCTTCTGAAGAAGTGAGAAAGAATCAATTTTGAATAAGTAATAATAATAATAATTATATCTGCATCTATTATTATATTGGTTTGTTTTTATATTAGTTTATTTACGATATGTTTTATGTTACATCAGTTTTGTTTCTTTTAGAAATACGTATAATATAATAAGCATCCTAAAGAAGTGTTTTATTTTATATCAATAATTTGTAATTTTATATTGGGTGGGTGGAGGTCTCAAAAGAACACGGGCCCGCGACTTTTTCGCTACGTAACTGAATATAGCCTTATAGAATTCAGATTTGTTTCCCTTTCTCATAATAATATTGTGTTCTGGATGAACTTCAAAAAATGAAGATGGATAAGAAGTCCATTCGGGAGAGAATACCCGAATTTCTTCCTCAGAAATCGTGGCCATTAAAGGTAATGAGCTTAGATACTTTTGTACTGTAATTTGCTGCGTGGGTATTCCATGAAACAATTTATTTTTTGCATTTTCGTTGTAGGTTTGCTCTAAAGCCATATCTGTCCAGACACCATTAAAAATGCCATTTCTCACATGGATGTTAAATTTGCCCTCCATAAAAGCGGCGTGAACTTCAGGAGCCTTAAGATCTCTCATGTTGTGTCTAGGTAGTGAGGAATATATGAGACATATTTAGAGTGTCCTGCAGAAATCATAAAGGGAAGCATTTTTTCTATGCACAATATATGCTGACTCCAATCTCCCTTTCATTCTGCTATTATATACCATTGCAAAATGCATATCATGTTTATATATTGAAGCCAAAAAAGGGCAACGTTTTGTTAAAAATTTGTAATATTGGTTCGATCTCATTCATCAAGTTGCAAACAGTTGCATATGATTATCCTATCACATCACGATAATCTCCGTCACTCAGATAAAACTGGTGAGTTTTTAATTTCATCCACCAGGGTATTAACATGAGGATCGACAATATTAGAATCTAAAAGCCAGTCTAAAAACTGCTCCCAATATAATTAAAAAATGGCTGAATGTATCAAATTATGTGCTCGTATCATTTTGTAATAATCATCACCTCCACTAATAATCCTATTGGCTATTCCTAGCAATAATATGTTGGATTCGACAAGTTTAGTAACTCCGCTATACCGGAATTAGACATAAAAAGTTTAGACATATATGGTATTACATTTTTGTACTTTTCAGGAAAATTTATTTTTAGTCCATAATAGTATATTGTGTAACTAGGAGGAAAAGCAAAACATTCCTGGACGACTGTGATAGTTGCTGGACGAGGCGCAGCCGAGGCCAACAACACAGGAGTCCAGGAATGTGCTTTTCCTACGAGTTGCACATACTATTTTTTATCCGATCGAAATTAATTAGAATACGTACTTATATAAATAGAGCCAAATATTACTGTAAATAAAAACGTGTTTTAAATTTGAACTCAACATAATATCAAGTTTTGAATCGAGCGAGCTTGAAGTTTATTACGTAGCTACGGAAACTACAGCTAAATGTTACTTTTGATAGACGTCAGATCTGACAAACAAGGCGTTTGAATATGACAGAAATGTTACATTCCCGGCCTAGGCCGGGAATGTTATATTCCCGGACTGTTATTTTCTATTGTTGTACAGTTATTGCATATTGCCAAGCAACGAATACAATATACTGGAATCATGACTTTTGCGGTGAGAAAACACATCGGAAAGGTGTCGTTTTTCGCCCGATCGGATAAAAACTATTTCGTAAATAGCTTCATCTACTGTGATGATAACGTGTTTTTTATTAAGCCTTTGCGCAACTTTTGAACAATACTCTATTAAACTTTCTACAACTTCTACCTTAGTTGGAGGCGAGGGTATAAATGGTCTATATCCATATAAGTGACATTTTCTGGTTCTCTTCGGTCGAACCTATTTGCTTAATATTAATATGTCTTATGCCCAGTTTCTCAAAGTATGGATAACTTTATTCTTCAAATATTTCCTATGACAACGATTGTTAATACAATTGTAACCATAGTAATTATAGGCCTCATAACTTTATACAATAGATATCTGGTCCTTCAGAAACCGGGCATTAAGGATCGACTTTGGTCTCTATCTTTGTTGGTTAAGAAAGTCTCGCCAAATTCAATTTTCTTTGATACTTCTTTGATCCTATTTAAAGTATGTTTTACTGTTAATTTTTATTTGTCTTCTCACAATGTGGGTAGTACCATGCATTGTATTACCTTCAATAGATTGTCCGCTGAAATCGAGGTTATCAAACGCAAATTGAGTGAATGCGTTTGGCTGCAAATTTGGATGGTAGGAATACTCCATCTAGGCGATTTTTTCATCAACTTGTATTACCATATCATTAATATAGCGTTGTGCATCTGATGCAATTTCCAAATTTGCTTACTAGGTTAACAATTTTTTTGGACCTAAAATTGACAAACGTTTTCTTTATAAAACTAGGTATAAGTACAGGTTCATTCACTATAAGTGGACAATCCCCTTAAAAATAACAAACAAAACAGATAAAAAGGGCGACCATCGTAACACGAAGGAAATAGCAAAAGAAGAAAGGGTAAACAGCCTGTATAATTAAAGCAAATTTAAAAAAAATGTATTAGGGAAGATAGCACTTTTGCTTTAAACTTTATTTTCTAAAATAACAAACAGAATAAGTTGTTCATAAATAAGTAATAACAAATTGCTGACGTCAATATCTTTTTGAACGTTAAGTTTAAGTATAGGGTATGCTGCATAAACAATGTTTAGAATCTTTCGAGGAGAATGAAAAAATTTAATAAAAAAGTAAGGTACTAATCTGAAATAAGAAAGGACTGCACCCACACTTTCTGGAACACCCTTTATGTGCGAAAATAAGTTTCTTAAAAAACTTATCTTGAACCATAAAACTTTTAGGAATCACTTTTTTTTTTTAAATGTCAAATAAAAAAGATAATAGGGGTGTTCATTTATAGTGATTGATCCTGTATACACAAGCTTTCAAATAAAGGTGAGTGACAAGAAGATAGAACAAAAGTCAAATTCATGATTCTTGCTTATATTGTTCAGTATTGTTATAAGCAACTCAGGCATAGTCTACTTAGAACAAAATAAACTTGGAACAGAGTCTAGTATAAAATGTATATACAAAGTATACCTAGGTATAATACGTACATTACATTATCAGGTTAAGTGTTTTTTTTTTTTTCAATAAAAACTTAATAACGCTAGCGCACTGAAATTCCAATATACAAACGACAGCAGGGCTAAAAATTAAAATTACCTTGTGTGCATTCAAATGTAAACGGCTAATCCCACATGCTTTGGTGTTTTAAATCCAGTTGCTGCAAATAAAAAATCCTGACCGATGTTCATAATCTTTTCTTCAGGTTTTCCCTCCAATGCAACCTTTCCATATTCGTTAAACCTAATTTCTTCCCCAGTAAGTATCCAGGAGAAAAGGTTGCATAATGATTTTGGTATGATATTTGTAGTAAATTCTTTCGTAATAGTGAGATTGTCTTGTCTGGCACAACTTGTCATAACATCTGCCAAAATGGTAGACATTTGATTGCAATTTGTGAGGGGAATGACTTTCAATGGTAAATGTTTCTTAATCCGAAGAAGAGTTTGAATTCCTTACATTCTTTTACAACAACGTTTATGGAGCACACGTAGCTCGAGAGCTTTACATCCCGCGAAACAACCATAATTTAAACTGACTATGGAGCATATTTGCAAACTCTTCGGATGGTGGATATTTGGCGTTCCACTCAACGTTCCATAACCTTGCTTCACGGTGTAGAATTTGTCTTATTTCTGATATTGTAAATATCTTATTTTCAACAAACAAAGAAATTTCTAAATAAGATATGATCTTTGAAAGTACGTCAGTCTCTCCCGACAATTTTTTGTCCGATTTCGATCTTTGTTGTAATTTTAAAAAGCACAAGTTATGATACAAGCACATTCCTGTGCAAACATGTCTATACAATTTTCACCAAATCCTTGAATTCGGTGCAAGATTTGTTCGTCGTTAATTTTTTTTGCCATTTTCCAGATCTCATTCCGGTTTTTAATGGTAATATCTGTTTACTTTTCCTGAAACCCTGACTATCACGACTTCTATTGCATAATATACAAACATCTGAATGAGACGATGTACAGGGTTATTCATTATATTTTGACACCCACCTGCAGCCGTAAATATGCAGGTAATACAAAAAAAAACTTAAATTCAGAAGTTGTGTGGTTTTTTATATATTATCTTTTAGAAATGTCAAAAGAAAAAATGCCTGCCAAATGTCAAAAAACCGCATAACCTTAATTTTTTAAAATGGAACACCCTGTATATTATTGCATATTTGGACTGTGCGAAAGAGTCGACATATTTCATGAATAATGTCCTATACCTATCTCTAAC
>JAEQML010083092.1:0-10600 GCA_016904865.1 Pissodes strobi | reverse complement strand
ATTGTTTTTTGGATCCATCTGAGTCAGATTGGGTTAGTTTATCTAGTTGAATTCCCAAAGCGGAGCGCAGGGCCACGCATATTATATAACTTTATATTTAAGTTTGGTAACTATCGATTTTGGTAAATAGTTATTTGTGTTTTTAGAGCGCAAAATAAGGGATTGCCGCTTGAGAAAGAATGTTACTATGCAACACGTAGTGCAGCGCAGTAATCTTTCGAAAACGGCAACCTTACTTTGCGCTCGAAAAACGCACAGAACTTTTTCTACAGCCGCATTTTTTAAAATTAAATGCACATTTTTCTGAAATTGCAAATGTCAGTCAGTTTTGACATATTATTCGGGGATATTTAGAACAGGAGTGCCAGCTTTGACAAGGGAATTGTCAAAGAGTGCCAGCAACAACTGTAATAAACGCACGAGTCATTTATTTATTTTCGATTGCCATGACTATTCATAGCACACTCGACGGAAGAATTTTCTTTTCCATGTACGCTCTAAAGCGAAAAATAAGGATCCACGGCATTCGTCGATTTTGCGATTTCATTTCAATTTAGTAATTAGTTATTTTGCGCGCGCCTGTAGAAAAATATAATTACTGATCCATAATTCCTAAAATGCTTAGTTTTTATGCATAATAACCTATTTCGGATATTAATAGTATAGTATAATATATTGCATGTATATACAAGGTTTTCCCGCATACTTCGGCGCCCACCTAGAGAGTTTATTTCAAAAGATATAAAAAAGTGGAAAATACAAAAGTTTCATGTTTTTCTGTCAGGAATTTTTCATTAAAAATTTAATGTGAAATGTGAAATTCTGACAGGTCGCCAATTTTTTAAAGTGTATATTATTTCATATTTTAAAAGATCACTTTTTTAGACTCTTTTTCCTCTTTTTTCCAACTTTTTTTTCGCCGAAAACCGCGGTTCTCTTAATTTTTTTTATTAATGTTTTTTCTTTATTTCGTTTTATAATACTTTTATTAACTTTACGAACAATCTATTTTTTTTTCTTATTTGGTTTTATAATACTTTAATTAACTTTCCGAACATTTTTTTTTCTTATTTGGTTTTAAAATACTTTTATTAACCTTACGAAGAATCTCTTGTTTTTTTATCCTTTTTTTCTTATTTCGTTTCATAATACTTTTATTAACTATTCGAACATTTTTTTACGTTTTTTTTATTTTTTTCCCCACTTTTTCAAAACTTTTTGTCTTTTTTTATAAAGCATTTTTTCTTCCTATTTTTGCCATCCCCGACCTCGTAGCTGAACTCCTTCGCTTTTTTCTTCGCCAAAAACCACGCTTCTCTAACTTTTTTTTTTAATTTTTGTTTCTTATTTCATTTTATAATACTTTTATTAACAATGTTTTACGTTTTTTTCAATTTTTTCCCATTTTTCCCGCCCCCGACTGATGACTCCATGATACGTGGTCATAGCTTGTCAGATTTTCGATCCGAGGCTCCGTTGCAGAGATATCGACATTTTTTTCCCAAAATCCTTCCTTAAATCAGAGCCCCGGTCCCCCCATACAGTCAAAGGTAGCCCCCATGAGGCGCATCTACCATAAAAATTTCGATCCCGTAGCTCTTCCCGTTCTCCCGAAATTAATTATTTTAGTTTTTTCTTCTCCCCCTCTCCTGGCCGAACGGAGGGGAGGGGTCCAGTTTCGTCCAGGATCCTCATTTTACCACGGCAACATGTTCTGAAAATTTCAACCCTCTACTTTTACTGGAACATGCTTAATTAAAGGGGTGTTTCACTTTGATAATAACCGTTTCAACTTTGATAAGCCTCAAATTTGTTTTTATAAGCTACCTACCTTTGTCTTTCTTTCGGGAAAGAAAAAAAAAGGGAGGCTGCAGTCATAAGATTTATGTTCACAGTTCGGTACACAGCAAACATGTTTTCCCCTTCTGTTATTTATTTCGTCCAAATATTCTCGAAATACTTTTAACACAAGCACACAAAACCAAATAAAGACAAAAAACTAGCACCTAGCAGAACGTAATGTCACAATACAAAACAAGCAGCACGCAGGAACTGACTGGTCAAATGTTAAAATAAACTTAAAACAATGGTCGGGCGACACTGGTTCCCCACGAATAATGGCTGATTTATGCTGCGCGTCAAGGGTGCGCGTACTGACGAAAAATATTAGAAATGGGATTCTGATTGTTTTTTCTTCTGTGATAGTAGTACTTACAGTTCTTGGCGGTAAGTAATCGGTTTGAAAAAAAAGCTTTTCAGGAAAAAAAACCCTTAACTTTTGTTGACTTAGAAATCGAAGTTTTTCCATTTTTTTTTGAACAGTTTATTTTCCAGACACTTTCCAAACAGAGAGTTTTTATCCTAGAAATTCTCTACCGAACTGTCGTCTCAGTTTTTTCGATCCTCGCGCCTTTTTCGTCGCTAGAACTGACCGTATTCGATAATATATAAGAATGCTACTGGCTTCGCCGATTACTAACACCAGATGCCACTTAACGGATCTTGCTATATCGAATCCAGGCTCGATGCCAATAAAGCCGGCACTGGACCGCTATTATTGCCTTACCTTTGACAGATGGTGGATTCAGAAATGCATTTCCGTCACCATCCAAGGCAAAACAATCTGAACACCGATCTACTGGAACAGCATCAGAAACGTCATCCAAGTCACTACTACAGTCTTCACTATTTGACGTTACCCCTGAAAATTACAAATATGCAATTAATTAAAAAAAAAAGGTGTCGTGATAAGCGAAAAATTAAACAACCTTAGCTATAATGTATTTCTTGAATCTAGCTAAACTGGTTGTCAACAATTAATATGATAAATCAAGACAAGATAAATCAGGTAAATCTGTGAGTAACAACTGACACTGCCAACCAAAGTTTATAAGGATTATTATTAAAGCGAATTCAATCTGAAATATATACAGATTTGACAAGATTTTTTTATCTAGATTGAGGAGATTGTAGAATGGCAGTAATGCCCATTGTACGAAGAAAAGTAAACAATCTATGTCTATGTCAAAGAAGTGTTCCAAAATACTTGTAACCATGCTGCTTTAAAATCCAAAAAGAACAGAACACAACTTTTGAAATCTGGACTTCTAAGTATTATAACATTTGTAATATGTAACGCAAACAATAGTGTAGAATCGAAGCTAATTTTCAAATCTTTAACAATACCAATATATGAAGTAACGCGTGGAGTATCAAAAAATTATGAGAACTTGTCGAGACCATTTTGTAATTTAGCATATGATATCGCGTATCTTATAACGCAGCTTTCATTCAATGATAAATCTTTATTTACTTACTTAGGGCAGTGGCGTCGCCAAGGGGGGCCTGGGTGAGCACGTGCCCCTCCTAAAATGTAGAGTGCCCACCCAGGTGCCCACCCAAAAACAACATAAGCTTTTATAAAATACTTCTCTTTATAAAACCTAACCACGCACGCTGCATACAGCTACAAACAAAACTTGTTTTTGTCTATCAACATCTGAAACTTTTATTCATACTTTCAAATTAATTTGTATATAAAAATTATTTTTATAACACAAATATTACACAATTATTACAAATTATTGCCAGCATGGGCGACATCTCCATTGCAGCAGCCGCACTTCCAGTTCTATTGATGTCTGTTTTGCCGTTATTATTGATTTTATAATTATTAATTGTTCCATATATTTATTAATAATTATTAAAAATTTAGTAGGGAACTATTAAAATATTTTATATATTTTTATTAAAAAACGAAATAACTATATACTTACTACAATTATTACATAATTAGAATTTGTAATTGAATCCTTTATACAGGGTTAGGAAAATTACCAGAACACCACACAGCCACAACAAAGTTGTGGAAAATGTTAGTTATAGTTTTTTTAACCCCGTATATTATTACGAATTTTAATTGTCCAGTCAATTTTGAATATTTTTTATTAACCATACGTTGTGCCTAAATTCATTATTTTCCTAGATATCGGCGTTTCAAATAATAACGGATAACAATGCGATTATTCGAATGTTTCTAATAATTTGACATCTGAAGGTCAAATTCTGACAGAATTAAGCAATGAAGAATGAAATAGCATGGCGTTTTTACTTACTGAAACAGAGAGAATTGATATTTTAATTTTAAGAGGGTATGACGATAAACAGAGATCATATCAGGAGGTATATAATATATGCAATTTGCACCCACAAATACATTAAAAAAATGCAGTTATTCGAACTATTGAGCATTACAGAATGACTGGGAGTGTAAAAACCGACCAAGATAGGGAAGACGTAGGACTGCTACCTTCGAGGAAAAAAAATTAGACAGCCTGCTTTCGATAGAAGAAAACCCCAATCATCAGCTTGCTTTGGATCATGAAACTGATCAAAAATCTGTACGAACCATCCTTCAGGTTCTGGTGTCATATAAGCTTTTTTTGGGTTCTATGGAAAGATTACATCAAATGGGGCTCATTAACGCAAAAAAAAATTGCGGATGAAGCACATTTTCGCAAAATAAATTGAAAATTAAAATTTAAATTTAACATACATTTTTTGCCAATAAACACAATTCCAGTACACTTTATCCTAAGGTATGGTCGCGCGCTTGTCTCTTTACTCTGGTTATATAGGGTTAGTCTGGGTTAGTATGGGTTAGTTTTAGTTTCTGGGTTGGTTTTGCTTAGTTTCGGATAGCGAAGAGACAAGCGCGCGTAGCGCGTTTGTCCCTTTACTTTGGTTAATTAGGGTTAGTCTGGGTTAGTTTTGGTTAATCTTGGTTAGTTTAGATTAGTCTGGGTTGGTTTTGGTTACTTTGGGTTAGTGTTAGTTAGTTAAAGTTAGGGTTGGTTATTTTTAATTAGCTATGGTTGGTTTAAAGACAAGCGTGCGTAACGCGTTTGTCTTTTAAAAGTAGTTCATTTTATGACAAATGTAATTGATCTACGTTAGTTACTGGGAAAAGAACAAAGTGAGTCAATTGTGTACCGTAAGTAAACTTTTATTACTTATATGTACAGGGTGGCTCGAATTCGTGTCTATGTATGGGGAACTCGAAAACCGTAAGAGATACAGTGTCGGTCAAATTAAGGCAAAATTGCGCATTTAGGTGCCTAACAATATGCCGTTTAGAAAGTTTTAAAATTTCGAGTATTTACGGAGATATCCGAAAAAAAAAATTTGAAAAATCGTTTTATTTTTTCCTCGGCTTATTTAAAAACGGATTTCAAATTGAATTACACTTTTGCATTGCCACTTTTTCCGCTATCCAATGATGGTATCCAGTTTGAAATCCGACGTTTCGTCTTCAAGCGAGCATCAACTTTCTTTTTTTAAATACGAACTTTAATTTTTTTTATCGTTTTTCAGATAGTATTGGCGTTATTAATATTATTATGTATTTTTGTTTTTTTCTTATTTTTTTTATTTTTATTATTATTTTTTTAATTATATATTTTGCTTTGGCGTAATTTTAAATAATTTAAGGTAGGTACTTTTGAAATTTTTATATTCTATAAAAATATTTTATTATGTTTTGTATTAAGTGGAAAATTGGAACGTATTAAAAATAAAAAATAGTAAAATTATTTTTTACGAGAATATGGCCATGAACTATTACTCAAACAAGTTGCTTAGTGCAAAGATAAGATATTTTCAACTTTTAACCAATTAAAAAATTTATTTAATAGAGAACATCAACAATTTATAATCATACAAAATTCCTATAGGTGTTTTTCCATCAAAGTACCTATAGTATCACGTAGTATGATTATAAATTGTTGGTGTTCTGTATTAAATAAATTTTTGAATTGGTTAAAAGTTGAGAATATTTTATCTTTCCAGTAAGCAACTTGTTTGAGTAATAGTTCATGGCCATATTCTCGTAAGAAATAATTTTACTATTTTTTATTTTTAATACGCTCCAATTTTCCACTTCATACAAAAAACAAAATAAAATATTTTTATAGAATATAAAAATTTCAAAAGTACCTACCTTAAATTATTTAAAATTACGCCAAAGCAAAATATATAATTAAAAAAAAAAATATAAAAATAAAAAAAAATAAAAACACATAATCATATTAATAACGCCAATACCATCTGAAAAACGATAAAAAAAATAAAGTTCGTATTTAAAAAAGAAAGTTGATGATGATCCCTTGAAGACGAAACGTCGGATTTCAAACTGGATACCATCATTGGATAGAGCGGAAAAAGTGGCAATGCAAAAGTGTAATTAAATTTAAAATCCGTTTTTAAATAAGTCCAGGAAAAAAATAAAACGATTTTTCAAAATTTCGGTTTTTTCCGGATATCTCCGGAAATATTCGGAATTTTAAAACTTTCTAAACGGCATATTCTTAGGCATCTAAATGCGCAATTTTGCCTTAATTTGACCGACACTGTATCTCTTACGGTTTTCGAGTTCCCCATACATAGACACGAATTCGAGCCACCCTGTACATGTATGTACAGCCAGGGTAGTTGGGTTACTTTTGGTCAATCTGGGTTAGTTTGGGTTAGTTTACGTTAGTCTGGACTAGTTTGGGTTAGTTTGCATTAGCCTGAGTTAGTTTTGGTTAGTTTGGGTTAGTTAAGAGACAAATGGGAGCTTATTGGGTAGTCTGAGGCATATAAGGAACTTGTTTAGTTACTTTCACAAGTTGTTATTCTACTTTATGAAACATGCTCCTGGACTAGGGAATTTAATTACTTGAAAATCAAGAAGGTTAGCCAAATCTGACAACATTGCAAGTAAATTGTCATCATTAATGTCATATTGGAAGATTTCGTGTTAAAATGTATTATGAAACAGCCACATTTTTAATTTTTTTTTATCAATATTTGGCGTCAAAACTGCTTCATCCGCATTTTTTCTGCATTAATGTGTTCCTTTTTATGTAATCTTTCCATTGAACCCAAAAAAAATCTTTAAATTCGACAGTGCTTATATGACACCAGACCCCTTTTTCATACTGAGGAAATGTATCCATACAAAGTTAATATTGTACAAGAACTTTGTGACGTTGACTGGGATCGAAGACTAGAATTTTGCAAAATAATGACTAGAAAGATTGAAGAGAACCCGCATTTTGCAAACAATATTGTTTTTTCGAATGAAGCGACCTTTAGATTACAGGGAATGTCCAATAAACAAAATTACCGTTACTGGGCGGGAAATAACCCAACCTGGTATGAAGAACTGGATACACAGATCCCACAAAAAGTTAATGTCTAGGCTGGATTGTTTGCGGGACATGTAATTAGACCCTTTTTTTTTATCGAGGTGAACGATATCTCCAGCTTCTTCGGCAAGAAATGTTCCAACTAAAACACTTTAACTCCCGATATTAACTTAACCTGGTATCAGCCAGCTGGAGCTTCTCCGAATTTTACTCGTGAAGTTAGAGCATTTTTGGATGTCACGTTCCCAAATCGATGGATAGAAAGAAAAGGGCCTATCGAATGGCCTTCACGGTCCCCCGCTCTTTCATCATTAGATTTCTTTTATTGGGGTCACCTGAAAAACAATGTTTATGAAACAAATCCAATAATTTAGAAGAATTAAGAATAAAAATTTTAAAAGAAAGTGAGGGAATAACAATGGAAATGGTTTTGAATAGGTACCCAGCCGTTTTTCCATGATTTGTTATACCGTTCTTTTTTTAAAGTTAACATCAAATTGTTTCTTGAAATTTATTTTGTGTTTTGTAACTGATCAAAATGTCATGAATCTAGGAAACTAATGAATTTAGGCATAAAGTATGATTAATAAAAAATGTTCTAAATTGACTGAACAGTCAAAATAAGTAATAATATACGGAGTGTTCCATTTAAAAAATATAACTATCATTCTCCACAACTTTGTAGGCGACCCTGTATATTCCAATTTATTACAGATATGTAGATTTTTAAAAGCCCTACATCTTTTATATAAGACTTTTGTTGATAACCATGTATATTTCGAAATAATCGAAAGTTCTGGTAATTTTTCCTAACCCTGTATATATGGGAAAAGTGGTTTGATTTAATGTAAATAACGTTCACCATCATGTTTATGCTTTTTATTCGTTTTCGACCCCACGGTCTTTTTTGTTTTTTAACCATTTTAACGACTTTTGGGCGAACATTAGGCGTGGCACCCCGAAAATTTGCCGCCTTCAGCGGATTGGCATCCAGCCGAGCCTGTGGCGAGCAGTACAACAGAAAGGTGTTCACCTGAAATAAGTGCGGGTCGTACAGTGCTCACCTGGAAACAAGATGCTAGCGACGCCACTGACTTAGGGGCAAGTAAAATTCATTTAAGTAAAGTAATACCAGTAATAATATAATCAAACCTCAAAGGTATCCTCTCTTGTTGATGTAAAGCTAAGTATGAAATTCTATTCTAGATGCTAAATCCACTTAATGTATTTCCATACACAAAATCATAGCTGGACCTTGGATTGTAAAAATTCATACCGAAGGGTATGAATTAAGCTAATTTATCTGATCTGTTGTGACTTAAATTATAACTTCTAGTGATGGTGTACTAAATTATATACCTGCAGTCCAATCACGTGGTGATGAAAGAACCTCATTCTCAGTATCACAGGTACTATCGAGTACTGACGTAACAGCTATTGTAGGGAGATGTTGAATGGAACTACGTCTCTTGGCCTACAAAAAATATTTCACTTAGCCCCAGTTGGGTTAGTAACTAACCCAAACTTGCCATATAAAATATATTGCTGTCAACAAGTAATTGGCATAAAAATGCGTTTTAAAGGTGAGTAAGTATTATTTTGCTTGGCCTACGGGCGATGACGTCAGGTGTGCCAACCCGTCAATATGAAGGGAAAACCTCATCGGCAATATAAGTTGTGTGGCTGTTATTATCAAAGATAAACTTTTTAAATTACACACATGACAATTCTATGATATCGAATTCGTTATAAAATATAGAAATCAAGCGTTCATAAGAAACTTCCAAAATGTCAAATATGTTTAGAAGTAGGCTATAGATTCATAGGCAAGATTTACAGACACTGAAATCAAAATGTACCAAAGCAGCCATGTACAGATTTTATTGAGATTTTTAAAACTTTAGAAGGGCAATTAAGAAGTACTTTTCTGCAAATCAACTGAGATATCAATGATAAGGTGAGAAAAATAGGAAAACAATTGTCATAATGCCTTTGAAGTATTACGTTGTATCTGCTTTTTATTAGTTTGAAATTCCAGACATATTTCATATAATCCTACAACAAACCCTGGTAGAAAAAAGCACGCGTCCATAATGCTTACAACGGTCTGTTTCTTGAACTTGCGATAGACGTCTTCCACGTCACTTTCAGAATCGGTACAGCACACGGACTTGGACACATTATCTCCTAACTGTTTAACCCAGTTTTCGCATTTCAGACACGATGTACAATTTGAAGTGTCTTCGCCATCAAGACCTTTATCCTGGCTTCCTACGAAAGAAACAAACAAATAAATATCTGTATCATAAAAATATAGCTAAATCACTCATTGTTTCGAATGAGTCAATAGGGGAGTTGGATGGAATAACAAACTGACAATTGAAGTTTAATCCATTATTTGTCTCTCAACCGTTACCCAGATTTTACAGCATTTAAAAATATCAGTCCAAAATCCAGTATGAGCTACACACTTATTTATTGTAACATCGCATAAACCTTGTATTACTATATTGAAATAACCCAGCCCTATCCTACATCTATATTTTTTTATTTTCAGTTTTTATTTTGCTACTTATTATTTAATTCTACATTGCTCAATTAAAGAAAGAAACAAAAATAATCCGAATTTAAAACATTGCCATGAATAAACCTGCTAAATGCATATAAGGGAGACGCGATAAGGGTTACAGCACAGGCGCGCCAGCCCAGAAACATACAAAAGCGGCCCGCGAAGCGCGCCGCGGGATATTATAAATTGAGAATTAAAAGCTTAGGCAAAGTTTACAGAATTATTTTATTCAGTAAACTTTGGCTTAGGTAACTAAAGAGTCTGACAGATTCTTGCGGGATCGTGGAGAGTTTGATCACGATGAAATGCCCCCCGGACGGCGTTAATCGGCTGATACAGGTCACTAATTTCTAATTTCATAGTCCGTGGTTTAACGATTCGCGATTCTGCGAGTACCTCTCTGATCTTATACGTGTCTCTATATGGCGTCCCCCGGACGACGTTAATCGGCTGATACAGGGGCCGTCATATGGGTACATGTACTTCAAAATCTAGTTAGGACTAATGTCCGTAGAGTTGTGGAGAGTTTAGTCACGGTGAAATTATGTTCCCCGGACGACGTTAATCGGATGATACAGGGCCCATTAATTTCATATACCGTGGCTTAATTCATCATGACTCTGCGGATATTCTCCTGAATTCAAATATGGACATGTGCTGTGTCGCCCGGACGACGTTTATCGGCTGATACAGGTAATACAGGACGTGTCCATAGATCTCCAGGTAAAATTATATTGCTGATACAGGATACAGCCAATATACCGATATCAAAATTAGTAAGTCAAAATGCCGCAATCCACTCGAAGTCATTCAACAATCCAACCTGAAAGAGAAATGAAAA
>JAEQML010083091.1:0-10601 GCA_016904865.1 Pissodes strobi | reverse complement strand
CGTCAAACGCGTCAAATGAGAGAGAAAGAAAATTTGACCCCCAAACATCAAAGGTTCCGACGGTTTCTGTCGCTACTCGGTGGTGGATGTACTCGGCCTTGATATCGGAATTGACTTTAGCTCAACTCGTTTACCTATAGATATTTACCGGCTGTACATATTTATATCACTGGTTATTTTATTGATTTGGTATTATTAAGAACTGTTTATTGGTCTACTGATATTGTCGCTGACACAGGATTGATTTAGGTTAAATTTGGGTAACAATCATTTCATTTTATACCTGTATATATTTACTGGCTATACATAAACAATAAGATTTGGGAATTATTAAGGTTATAAGGCATAGTTTAATAAGTAATATCTTATGTTACTTTGATTCGTTATTCTTTCAATATCATTTAAGAGCGCAACCATAACCTCAGATGTGATCTGAGATAGGATTAATTGTCCTGAAAGAGAAAGTTTACATTTTTAAATAGATAAGTTATTTGTAATCTTGATGTTCATTTTAGTAAATTGCACTCAAAATAATAACAAATCTGTGCACTTAAAATTGTTCAACTTTCTTTTACAGGGTATTTTTCTAAATTTTATTATCCTATTTTCAAAGATCAATAATCATTGATAAATTTGATGTAAAAAAAAGTTGGTGACGCCTTACTCTAACTGTCACAATATAGAGCCTTAAAAAATTCAATTCGCTGAGAAAACCTGGCATATGGACCTCCCAATGAGCAATTAGCAAATAAGGTGGCACCCAACGCTTAAGGCTGGTTAGAAGATATATTCAATTCAATGATTTTCTCTGAATAAATTTCTTCGCAGTTCTCATACTTTGGGCATCATCTTCGATCATTATTAGTATTTCAACTTGATAACCAATAGTCTAGATACTAAATATCCAGTTATTTTCGATTGCACAAAACGATAAATTGAAAGAAAAACAGGTATCTAATGTTAGTTAAGATGTTAGTGGTCGGTACATACAAATTAATTTTTAATTTATTCTGACCACAAAGGTGGGGGTAGTAATTAACAGTATAATTAACTACAAGCAAATTTAGTGGACTGTATTAAGATAGGGTGTTGGGGGTTTTCACAGAGGTTATGAATTGTAAAAGGTAGATAGGTTAGTTATTACGTACTTAAAAAAATATATATACAAATTATACAATGTCTACACTACTTGATGGATTTATTCCTTCACACATGGAAATTAAATATACAAAAGGGTGCTTAATTAGAAATATCTACTAAAAAGTCTTGATTCGTTAATTTAAAATGAAACTTATGTCTTTAAAATTCCAACTTTCATTTCATTCTACAAATACCTTGATCTCCTAGTTTCTCTACTATTCTCGTACCCAGGGGTAGCCTATTTAACTTCAAACATTGGATTCCATCTGCTGGGATTGGAATGGATTATCTCTACCGCCAATTTGCAGGCGCCACTTTTCCTTCTTCTTCACGAGAGACGCTACGATTCTGTATTGTCTCAGAATTGCGTTAAAGCGCCCATAAGAGTTCTTTGTCCAAGCTTGGACAAAGATAACAGAGGTACACTAGATATTCTGCAAATATCTGTGCATACAAAAGGAGAAATTGGCACAAAAGGAATTTGACCTCTGGCCGGAGGGAGCAACAGCACGTTCTACTGCTATTCGAGTGAACGCTAGAACTGCACTGAAATCTAAATCTTTCTACCGGCGGCGGCGGCGGCGTAGCAAGGGGAATAAAGCGGGAATATAAGCGTGTGCGAGCCCATTATCGCATTTGAGAGGGTGGAAAAAATTATCTTTCTTTCTTTGACACATTGTTGTTTACACAACCGTAACGGAGACCAGGATATATTAAGTTGAAACCGATTAAAAACGTTTTCCTTGACGGAGTGACAATTAGTTATATTTCAACGATTCATTTATATAACGGGATCGACCATCTAGGTTTGGACTAAGGAGTAACTGAAATACGTTGCTTTAAATGCACAAATTTCTGTTTACCTGGGGTGAAATAAATATATTTGTAGGTTAATAATTATGGCTCATTCATACTACATACATACAGGGTGTTATCACCAAACTATACAGTGAAAAATGACAAGTTAATACACTTAGTTAGTGACAACATTTTCTACGGAAATATAACACCTAGCGCTTCCTGGGGAAGCGAGGGGTGGGTGTCGTCCTCATAGACAACAGCTTTACAATCAATATTTCCTCGTAATGGTTTTATTGGTGTAAATTGCTATTCAAATATATTCGATCTAGCGAAAAAAATTTGGAATTTTCATATGCACAATTTTAGCATATATTTAATGTAAAAATAGCGTGAAAACTAGCTCATTTAGGTGTCGATTTCAACGGTGAGAATATATTATGCTCTTGTGTCAGAAGAGCGTAGCCAGTTACTGGACGTCGTCTTCATAGCGAACAATTTTCATACCCTTTTCCTTTTTACCTGTTTTATTATTATAACCTGTTGCGCATATATTTTACTCATTAATTTTCTGAAAACATAACCTTTGGAGGTATTCATATGTTAAAGCTATCTTCTACAAATATTTTTAATAAGTATACATTGTTAAGAGTAATATAATAGGAAACCGATTTTTTTTTCTTTTTTTTATGTTCGGCGTACACACAAAAGGAAAATCCTTTACCACTCAACGAGCGGTGCGGTGCGGAGAAGATGCTGTAGGTTGTAGTTTTCGGGAACTACGTTACTCGGAAGTTCATTCCAGAGCGAGGCAGTCCTCTAGACAAAGGGGTCCCGCAACAGCGACGTCCTAAAGGTACAGTTTCGGTATAGCGTTTAGCGCGTCATTTGCTCTTATGCGTTTACCAACATGCGGTCTACCTACATCGACATGCTGCCTCAAATCGCGCATAGACGACGCGTTTGTATATCGAATTGGTTCGAAGGCAATTAAATCGCGCGCGTGTTTAGTTAATCTAAAATATTTTTGAAATTTCATTTCGTCATCGTCTAAGTGTCTTGTTATTACAGTTGCAAAACATCCTTCTCCTCTTCTCTTCACAAAAATAGTCTTTGTTCGGCTGCGTACTTTGATCATATTTAATAATAACGCATCATCTTCCTCTTCTTCTTCTTCTATTAAATATGTAAGTGCTGCAGCAAACAACTCATCATCCATTTTGAAATTAATATATGAAATATAACAGTCTTGAAAAGAAAAGCACTGCTTTTATAAAAGCGCACTGAGTTGTCGCTACACCATAGATCATATCTAGAGACTAATCGACGCGATTAAATCGATTCGCTTAGACGCTTCGATTAAACGCTATACCGAATCCGTACCTTTAGTGTTCGCAACTGAATCGAATGTTGATGAGTAGCTTGTGTCTGACGGGTGTTTCTGTTTGGCACAAGTCTGGGCGGAATCATAAGTGCTAGCTCGTTCGATCACCTTCGGTAGTAGTACTGATAGTAAAGAGCTCGGTCTGTCACTTTGCTTCGATGTTCAAGACTATCAAGGTCTTTAGTCAACTCTAGGTCGTTCACAAGACGGACTGCTCTCCCTTGTAACTGGTCATTATTTTCCTCACCATATTCCACGATGGCGTTCATATCCCCATTAATGGCAGCAATCCGATTTTCTCGCTCGCGTTGGGAACGAGCTGCGGTCATTGCAGTCGGCGACATAAATGAGGATATAAAAGTGATGTCGTCTGCAAATCTGCAAATAAAATTGTTTGTCCCGTCTAAAAGATCGTTAATATAGATCGATAACAGAGTGGGAGATCCCTTGAGGAACTTCGGCATTGGTTTTAAATTCCTCCGAGAGATATTTATAAGTACCAACTCGGATGCTTCGATCCCTTAAGAAATTGGAAGGCCATAGAATCAGTGTTATCGCAAATTTGCTCATGAATGCGTCGATTTCTCAAGCAGAAATATATTTAGCCTTAGCTTGCTAAATATAATATAACTACCAATTTTACACAGAGTGAGAACACCTGGTGCTACCTGAGAGAGCGAGTTGATTGACATCGTCTTCATGGAGGACACCATTTCGACTAATATTTGTAATGTATTCTGCTTATTAAATGTATATTCAATTTATTGGGGTTTATAACATCGTTGGACACATAGACATCATCTTTGGAGAATTTTGTTATTATGTTGAATATCTGTTTGCCTAGCACGTTGGTCAATATTCTAGATAAACTTCAGTTATACAAAAAAGCATTATTTAAAAAACGCCTAAGCCACATATCTAATAGTAAAAATAGATCGGAAACTAGCACATGAAATCACCGATTAGAAGATCAGCACTAGGAAGACATTAATATTGCCAAAACCTTATTGTATAGGTCAGTCAATAATACCAAATCAATAAAATAACCTGTGAGGTAAATATGTACACATACAGCCGTTAAATATCTATAAGTAAACGAATTCAACTCAAGTCGATTCGGATATTAAGGCGACGAATTCTATTTGTAAATTTTATTTATGTGAAATAAATTACTGCCATGAGCTTTACAGCCAAGTAGAGTAAACAATAACTCAATCAGCCATTCTGATACTAGCCAAATGAATTCTCTAACTGAGATAATATCAGAAATAATAAAGATTAAATTAAGTATCTCCGTAGCAACTATGAAAAGATGAAGAAATATATATGATGTACAAAATTAGATAACTTACAGCATTTTTAAATGCAAATACGATAAGCAAGAGAATACAGATCAATAAATGAAACGAGAATTAACGAGAATATAAACGATAGACATGAAACGACCTACAGTCGTATAATTATACATTCATTAATTAAAATGATATATAACAATAAGCTATATGCGATAAGGAAAGCAAACGACCTACAGTCGTTTAATTATAAGTTCATTCACTACGTTTATATAGAACGATAAGCTATACCCGGTGGGTAAGGCAAATGACCTGCAGCCATTAAATTATACAATCATTAGTTAAAATGATATATAACGATAAGCTGTAAGCGATAGGGAAAGCAAACGATGTACAGTCCTTTAATTATACACTCATTAATTCAAATGATGCATAACGATAAGCTATATACGGCAAAACAGTCGTTTGATTATAAATTCAATAATTAAAATGATATATTACGACTATATCGAGAATTAAGGCCCTGTTTACAGTTTTGCAGATGACAGTACCCTTGTCTCCCACTTTAGATCAGAAAAACCCTTACCAGCGACTGAGACTCATCACCGCAGACAGGAGCAGATTACAGCAATTAATCAAGACCTGGAGAAAGTTCAAACTTGGGGCGACCGAAATTTGGCCCAGTTCAATGCAGCAAAAACCCAAGCAGCAACGTTTACTAAGAGGGCCAATACAGCGGGCCCTGACATCATTATGGCAGGATCGACCATTCCTTCATCCTCGTCCATCGGGCTGCTGGGTGTCTCGGTCAACAGCAATATGTCATGGCATGACCATGTTGCTAACATCGCAAAATCAGCCTCCCAGAAGCTTGGTGCGCTATTTCGCAACAAAAAACTCTATACACCGCAGCAGTTGCTCTTGTTGTACAAAGCGCAAATAAGACCGTGCTTAGAATATTGCTCACATATCTGGGGTGCCGCACCAAAGCATACCCTAAAGCTGCTGGATTCCATTCAGAAGAGGGCTGTGCGTCTCGTCGGCGATCCGGAGTTGACCCGGAATCTGGATAGTCTGGAACATCGCAGACATGTAGCCGAGATGTCTCTGTTTTACAGATACTTTCACGGCAGATGTTCCCAGGATTTGGCCCGCATAATCCCGCCCCTGGCAACTCCTGTCAGGCAGTCCCGACAGACGGCAGGAGCGCAGCAGTTCGTCGTACAACTAGAAACACCTAGAACATCGCTTTACCTGAACTCCTTTGTCTGGCGCACTGCATCACTGTGGAACTCACTTCCAGGACATCTGTTTCCCACTAATTACAACCTACAAATATTCAAGAACCGTGTCAATCAACATCTTCGCACACACACCGCTCGTCGAGCGCCATAGGATCTACCTTTAATGTGTGTGCCACTGCCATAAAAAAAAAATAAATTAAATCAGATTTTACTTCTGATAGAATTGTAGACACCGGCGTCTCCTGTGAAGTACGTTTCCACCATACGGTTGTGTCACCCTTACAAAAAGACTGCTGTACGGCTAACTGACGGCGAAATTAGCTAGGTCAGCATCAAAAGGATAAAATGCTATCTCACGAAAGGAATTCTATCCTACAGAAGGAACTCTATCCTACACAAGGAATTCTATCCCACAGAAGGAATTCTATCCCACAGAAGGACCTTTAAAAAAAAGGTGTCACCACACCACACTAGTTAGTTTATAGACGATATGACCGATAATACTACTGCAATGACTCTATCAGGCGATAGTTAGATCTGAGAGTTAAACATAGCAACGATAAATTCCAATACGGAAAACGGACTGCGCGCCTTGAGTGTTCCGGCAAGAAGGGCTATCAAATCTCTCAAAAAAGAATATATACTGCATCTGTCAAGTGGCGCTCCAAATGGATGTGCCTATCGAGCAGATTGGAACAGCGAAAGTAAGGTCGTGAGAAGTAAGGTAGCGAGAGTATCGATAACACAAATCGACCAGTGAAAGGAGAAAATCGTACTACTGTAATTAGTAACATTTACAACGGTACACAATGCTAGTAAAACCTCGCAGCTTATGAATTTCAGATAAGGATGATCTTTGACATTAGTGTGCTACAAATCTCTACTACTGAGATATATGTACGTCGCGACGTGTCGTCAAAAAACTTGGCGCTAGGGTGAGCGAGCTGATGGACGCCGTTTTCATAGAGGATAGCATTTCAAATAAATTTCGCGATACAGATCAACACATTAAATTAGATCTATTTAGTAGCACGCCTGGAGGTCACCTCCATGAAGCTTACTAGAAACGAGTTTTTTTAACCTAACCAAACCACAGTCACCGAATACTTTAATTAACACTACTAAACGTCTTCTAAATGAAGCATTGGAAGGTATAGAAGAACGCCTTCAAAATAAAGTGGAAAATTTGACCAAGAATGTGATCGACAGCAATAAGAACCTAGTAAATTTTTTATTGCAAAATAGAAATGGAAATCTGAACACTCAGAAAGTTCGTAAAAAAGTGGCAGCGCCGCGTCCACCACCTCCACTTTTCCCGCACCGCCATCAACCCACTGACAGCAGAAATATTTTAGAACTAGATGTTCGGAGTAAGGAGAGACAGGTGGATGTTGCCAAATCTTCGTCGTCTTCTTCGTGTGTCGAAGGAGCAATGGTGGAGAAACGTCATTCAGACAATGACAAGGTGAATAATGTAAATATAAAAAAGGCCCCAGCTGGGACCGGGAACCAGAATCATCTGCAGCAGGGATTTACTCTGGTACAAAATCGAACCCTAGTTTTGGGAAAAGCTGAGTTTCGAGGTGATGATAATTTTGCAGGTTCTACAGATAAGGAATATTTTTATCTCGAATGCATTAGAATGGGGGTAACGCCTAGTTTTATTGAAGAGCACATCAAGAAACAGTGCCCTCAGATTAGTCGATTAAAGGTGAGACTATTTCTTGTAAAATAAGCATCAATGGGAATTGCAAAGATGACTTTTTGAAGCCCGATAACTGGCCTAGTGGGGTTGTTTTGAGGAGATTTTGGTTGAATAATAAGGGCAAGCTTCAATTTTCATCAAGATCAAATAAATCAAACCATAGCTTAGTACAGGTATCTTTGGTACAGGATAGCCCTTCTGGTTCGGGTATCTGCGAATACTATGTCAATACGAGAGGTATGAGAATTAAAATAAAAGGTTTTCAACAGGCACTTAGTTGCTGCTGCTGCTGCTGCTGCTGCTGATATTGTTATGATTGCCGAGACTTGGTGGAGTATCAAATTATGATTTATATAGATGTGATCGTAAAATGGGCACAAATAGTGTGAAGGCTCGTGGAGGAGGGGTTTTGATTGCGGCTAAAAAGAGTTTATATACACAGAGAATTCTTACTTCATCTGTTGATTATCAGATCTAGTTGACTTTTACAATGAACAATCAAAACTTTGTTGTTGGTTGGATTTAGCTACTATCTCCATCTCCTCTTCAAGTCTATATAAGCCACTGTGAATCTGTCGAATATGTATATAGTAAATGTTCGGATAGTTTGTTTGCCTTGGCAGGTGATTACAATTTGCTGCATGTTAGATGAGGCAATGATGATCTTGGCTTAGTGGTTGCTGGTTGTCTGGATAATAAAAATAACAATGCCTCGGTACTTTCTCTAGCAAATTGCTTTAGCTTTTATAATTTCTTTTAGAAGAATAGGGTGTTCAATAACAATGGCGTTGCACTGGATCTAGTATTCAGTAGTTCAGATTCAATTAATGTTAGGCCCGCAATAGATAAGATTTTTGAGAATAGCTTACACCACATTGCAATTAGTTTTGACCTTTTGTGTATTGAAAACTCTGATGATATGAAGTATGAGAAATATTTTTATGATTTTAGTAAGGGTAATTATCTTGCGACTAATAATTGTCTGGCTGGAATAAATTGGGATTTGGTGTTTCTGAGAGAAACATCAATTGACGGTATAGTTGCAATCTTCTATGATGTGGTCTACTCCCTCATAGAAAAGTTTATTCCTCTAAAGAAATATCGAACTTCCTCTCTTCCGTCTTGGTTCTCTTCCGAACTTCGTAGTTTGATCATAAGAAAAAAAAAACAAATTCATAAACAGTTTAAAATGAGTGGTCAACAGGGGGATTATGATCATTTTGTATTTTTGAGAAAGCAATGTGATCGCTTGAAGGATGCTTGTTATCAACGATACATTGATAAGGTAGAAACAAATGTCTCTGACAATCCAAGGTACTTCTGGTCATATATTTGGAATAAAAGGACTGGTTTTGGTCATCCCTCTAGAATATCCTACAATGACAGGATTAGCATCAATATCTCAGACACTGCGAATATGTTTGCAGAATACTTTTCATCAGTCTACTCAGATGAGCAGATCAATGACTTACCTCCTTTTGAGTTTAATAGCTAAATTTTTTAAGCACTTTGACTCTGTCAACAGAGGATGTATATGAGGCTATTACTTCTTCTATACTGTTAATATTTAATAAGTCCTTAGGCACAGGTTGCTTCCCCTCTCTCTGAAAAAAAAGCTTTTTAAAACCCATTTTTAAATCTGGCAGTAGAAGTGAAATTTCCAATTATCGGGCTGTATGTAACCAATTTGAGTTGCCAAAGTTACCTGACTCTATGGTCAGTCGGAGGATTGCGTGGAGTTTTAAATCTGTATTTAATGATGAACAATTTGTATTTATAAATGGTGGATCTACTGATGCCAATTTGGTGCTGTATATTAACTATCTCTACAGCTGCTTGAAGGGGGGGCTCCAGGTTGACTCGATCTATACAGATTTCTTCAAAGTTTTGATCGGGTTAACCTTGGAGTACTCTTACAGAAGCTTAAGGCCTTGGGTATTGTGGGACCGCTTCTTCAGTGGATCTCAGGATTCATCAGAGGTAGAACACAGATGAGTAATCTTGAGGACACATGCTCCATTGAAATATGAATATCAGGACTCCCACTCGGGCCCGGTTTTGTTTTGTCTTTTTTTAATTGATTTCGTTTTGAAACTGAAAAACTGTCATGTGCTAGCGTTTGCTGATGACGTGAAGCTTTTTAGACCTATCGCATCCTTGTATGATGCTTTATTCTTGCAAGAAGACCTTAATTTGTTTTTTGATTGGTGGGACCTACATAAAATGTCACTTAATATTAATAAGTGCCATAAGATTACCTTTTCTAAACAAAAAAACCCTATCACTTTTCTTTATAAAATAAACAATGTACCAATCGGTGTCAAAACAGAAGTTTCTGATTTGGGCGTATTTAGTCAATAAATACCAGGTTATCATTCAGGGGCCATATCAGTCGGGTGACAGGAAGGGCAATGAAGGTTCTGGGTTTTGTACAATGTTCCACTGCCGACTTGTCTTTGTCTATATTTATACTACTTTATTGCTCTCTTGTTAACCCTATTTTGGATTATGGCTCAGTTGTGTGGTCCCCTTTATAATTATTTCATTGAGCATATTGAAGGGGTTCAGAATACATTTTTGAGAGTAGCTACCTTTAGATGTGGATACAGACGACAGGACTACAACTATCAGTGGGTGAGGGATAACTTGGATTTACCCACGTTGGAATCAAGAAGAACATTGCTCAACTTATGTTTTCTGCACAAAGTAATTAATGCTGCTATAGATTGTCCTGAGTTATTGTCTCTTTTTGAGCTTAGAGTGCCTTCCAAAATTAATAGACAATCAGACATCTTCTCAGTTCCATTCCACCATACCAATTATGGTATTAATGAGCCAATTACGCGATTGGTTCGCAGTGCTAATGACCTGTCGGGACAGATAAACTTTTTCGACTCTAAAATAACATCTTTTCAAGGCAGTATGAAACATATTATTAAATAAAGTCTCTAGTCTGACAATCCTTAATTTATATCTATATTTCTATTATGCCCACTCTGTGATATGTATTTTCCTTTTGTGTGATCTTGTATCACAGT
>JAEQML010083088.1:0-10601 GCA_016904865.1 Pissodes strobi | reverse complement strand
CCTTATGAACCTGTGCACCTCTTCTTCTCGCCAGAGTTATCCGAAAAGGTCCGAAATAATCGACTCCCGTATGTAAGAAAGCCTTTTGTGCCTCTACTCTCGATACAGGTAAATCAGCCATAAGAGGAGGGACATTGGTTGGCTTCAACCTAAAACATCTATTACACTTAAAAACTCTATTTCGAATTAAATTTCTTCCGCCCAGTATCCAATATTTTTGTCTAAGAATTGCTTCCAATAAATATGCACCCGTGTGCAAATTAATCTTATGATGAAAATCTACTAATCTTTCCACGAACATCTCTTTAGAAGGCAGAATAAGAGGATGTTTCTGTTGAAAATATAAATTGGAATTTTCTAGACGGCCCCCCACCCTAAGGAGTCCATCTTGAATAAACGGCCTAAGCTTGCCTAATTTGGGAGAACTACACTCTTTTCCCATTTTTAATTTTTGAATATCTTCACTAAATGATTTTATTTGAACCAACTTAACCAAATATAATTCGGCTTTTGGCATATCCCCTGCTGAGATAAATTTACCAGCTGGTAATAATTTTATAAATCGTAAAACCCAAACAGTTACCCTTAAAATTTTTGACCAAGAAGAACATCTTTCTATCATTTCCAACAAGGGATGGATTACAACCGCATCAGTGACGAGAAAAATGTCCTTATTTGATGACTCCAACCCTGTGACCGAATTTAATTTTAATTTCACCGGCCAGTCATTTTCTGAAGATTTTAGCCAGCTAGGACCAGACTCCCACAAGGAATGCGTAATCAACTGCCTCGGTGTTAAACCCCTCGAAAGATAATCCGCCGGATTTTCTATTCCTTCGATGTGCCGCCACGTCACGACGGGTATATTTTCTTTAATTTTATTAACTCTATTAGCCACAAATATTTCCTTTAAATCCGATGTATGTAACCAATGTAAAACCGTGGAGGAATCCGAAAAGGCTACAACTTTAGATATTACAATTCGCCTCGAATAAGTTTCTACCACATGCTTAAGTAATTTTGAGAGCAATAAAGCAGCACATAATTCCAATCTAGGTATACTTACTAATTTAACGGGAGCTACCTTGGATTTTGCACATACCAAAGAAACCTTTGCGTCCCCACTAGGTATTAGCGTACGCGCATAAATTACTCCTCCATAACCGATTTGACTAGCATCTGAAAATCCCACTAACATTATCGGCATTTCTCTTTTTGCAAAAATATATCTAGGAACTTTAAATTCATTTAAATCGCTCCATTCTTTGCGTAATTTAGCCCAAATTTTCTGGATATCTCGTGGAGCTTCTACATCCCATCCTAAATTTCGCCTCCACAATTCTTTAACTAACAATTTCAAAAAAAGTACAAAGGGAGCTACTAATCCTATTGGGTCATAACAACGTGCTACTGCCGAAAGAATATTTCGTTTTGTGCATTTCGCTTCTGGAATTGTTAATTTAAAACTCAGTAAATCCGTATCCGAACACCACTGCATGCCCAAAATTTTTGTATCAGTTTTAAATAAGACTTCTTTGGATAGTCGCTTGTCAACCGGAATTTTTTCTAACAATCGCGCAGAATTTGTCGAAAATTTCGCTAATTCAAACCCACCCGAAATGAATAATTTTAAAGACTCATCATATAACTGGTCCGCTTCCTCCTCCGATGGAATACTACAAACCAAATCATCCATATATAAATCCCTAGCCACGTATTCTGCCGCAACTGGATAATTTTTAAATTCTTCCTTAATTAATTGTTTAACTGTACGTAAAGCTAAAAATGGTGATGATTTTATACCGAACGCAACAACCGTTATTTCATAAATTTGAATTTTATCCTGTGGATTAAAACGCCATAATAATCTCTGGAAACGCCAATGATTTTTTATCACATTTATCTGCCTATACATCTGACGTATATCACCCGTTAAGGCAACCTCAAATAAACGAAAGTTTATTAATAAAGTAAAAATATCCGTTTGCAATTTCGGTCCATTATAAAGAAGATCATTTAAAGAAATACCATTATCTGAGGGCGCACTTGCGTCTAAAACTATACGCACGGGAGTACTAGTACTTTCTCGCTTAATGATCGGATGATGCGCAATATAGTAAGCCTCTCCCATTCTAGAATCTTCAGTTAATAAACGCATATGACCCTGTATAAGAAAATCTTCCATTACTTTATTATATTCCAACCTCAAAGTAGGATCACCTGATAGTCTCCTTTCTAAAGAAAATAATCGGCTTTCGGCCACCAGTTTCGAATTACCTAGATTCTTTGGAGACATTTTGAAGGGCAATGCCACTGTAAAACGACCGGACAAATCGCGTTCCACTGTATCAGCATAAATCTGGTCACATTTTAGATCATCCTCACTAATCAAGGAACACTCTGGTACCTGCTCTAGTTCCCAAAACTTCTGCACCAATTCTTCCAATGTTAAATCTTCCGACCGTGTAAAAAAACTTAAAGACTCTGAACACATTGTAGGTACTTGACCCATTACAACAAACCCAAAAGATGTTTGCACCGCCACTGGAGATCCGCTTGTCCCGTAAACCTTATTACTGCCGAATACCAACGGAAATAGTTCAGCCCCAATTATACCGTCTACTTGCCCTGGCTCATCAAACTTCTCATCGGCTAAAGGAATGTTCCTAAAATCTGGGAAACTGCTGGTGTCAATTTGCACTTTGGGGAGCTTTTCCGTAATTTGATCTACAACTAATGAACGAATCACAAATCTTTTGTTTCTATCATGCCTTGAAGCAATATTCAACTCCGTAAAACCGCGAACTAACTGCATATTATGACCTAAACCTCTTATTGAAGAATGCATTTTGTTGATCTTTAAACCCAATCTTTTACAACAATTAACCGTAAGCAAATTAAACTGACTACCGCTATCCAAAATAAACCGCGCTGTTCCATTCGCCACTATGCCATTTAGTACTTTTATCACCGCCGTAGACAATAAAACTGTTTTTGTCCCTATATTATCTTTATCACTTAAATTTAAAATTGAACAAAAGGATTCTCCTTGTCCCTGCGTGTCGCTTTGCTCGATTGCTCCATCTGACTCTTTCCTATTTCTTGCCGCCTCTAATCTGCCTAAATGAAGCAAAAAATGATGCTTTTTTGAACACTCTGTACAAGTCCTTTCCGACGGACAATTTCTAACCCCGTGTCGATCCGATAGACAATTAAAACACCAATTGTTATCTCGCGCCATTTCGTAGCGCTTCCCTGGAGATATTTCTTTAAATTTTGGGCACCAAGCTACAAAATGACCTTGTTTTTTACAAAATGTGCAAGTTCTGATATTTGGTTTATTATCAAATTTGTTCTCTCTCGTTATCAATACGTTTCCTTGTCTGCCGCCTTTATTGTGACTATTTACGATAGGTGTGTTTAATTGCAAAATTTTAGTTTGTTCCGAAACAAAATCTCTCAGTTCCTTATAAGTGGGCATCTTTGTACCTCTTTTCAACGCATCAAACGCTTTAACCGTCTCGCTATCTAATTTAGAACGAGCCAGGAAAAACATAAAAAAATCCGCTACATCCGGTAAATTCAAATTTTTAATAGCCGAAACCGCCGAATCAAATTTTTCTAAAAATATATTTAAACCTTTAGCTGATTCCCCGCGTAAAGGTCTAAACTCCAAAATTTGCTCGAAATAACTGTTTGCCAAAAATCGTTTATCCTGATATCTTTCTAAAAGCGTATTCCAAATTATATCATAGTTATCTCCGGTAGGTGCAATTCCTGAACAAATAGACAGCGCAGAGCCCTTTAAACGCCCAACCAAATAATATACTTTATCTGAATTGTTTAAATTTGGATTTTCATGAATTAAGCTCTTATACACTTCATAGAAAGTTTCCCACTGCCGAATTTCTCCCGAAAATTCCGGTAACTCAATCTTGGGCAACGAAGGTAGCCCTCGATTACCATCCCCTGAGCTACTACTTTGACTTCCTACCGAAGCACCCTGCGAAACTGCCGACTCATTTAATTTAGCTGCCACTGCCTCGATGTGGCCGCAAACTTCGTTTATTGTATTAATTAGTTGATATTCCGGAGCATAATCCTCGTTAATCTCAAAAGAAACCTCTTGAATCTGATCAATAACTTTAAATAAATCACTTCTAGTTTTATCGACCATTCTATATAAACTCATGAATTTTATTTTATTAGCCTGATTTGAGATATTTTTTGATAAATCCAACAAAGTCTGTAAAGTACCATAAAGAGCTTCTTTTTTTGCTGTTAGCATTGCAAATTGTCTCTCTGCCTTCGTACCACCCATTATGACAAACAAGCAAGCTTTATAGTGCCTTGTCTAACAATAAGCAAATCTCTGCTAAATTTAAATATGTTCAAGTTTCCCAATTAATATCCAAAACCGTGGATAATAAGAAATGAGTAATAACGATATATGTCCAAATTCCGGTGAAGCAACTGTTAACCGTTTTTTTTTTAAATTAAAATCCTTTACAAATTACCATCCGACTATGTTATAGTAAAACAAAGCATTATTAACCGAAACCGAAATATATATTTAAATACGGCAACCTCGCCTTTCGCTCATGAAGAATTAATCCGTGAACAACAACAAAAAACAAACTTGCTATACTGGCTTCAGTATCGTTTGTCGCGAAAAAACTGAGCAATCCAAAAAAATTATCAAGAAACGCAAGTATCCGAGCTCGAACTGGACCAAAAAATATTTTGTTTAATATATATATGCTTGTATACCCAATTGAATAAAAATTTATTGGGAAATTGCCTATATATAATATATAATCGTGGACTGTATTATGACTTACCGAATTTTATCTTTTCCTTCCAATTAGATAATCACTGGTGGATTAGGGAAAAGGTTTAAGAAAGGAAGTGAGGAAGAATGGGAAAATTATCTTATTGCTCACGGATTCTTAAGATATGACTGATGCGATTCACTGCCAGTTGAAATATCCGGGATCCGCTATATTTACGATGAATCTTAACCGACCGACAGATCGAATTCGAAAATTAGGTTTTCTGGTATAATCGCCGAGTTAATATGAATACCGCCGCAAACTTTTGTTAACTAATTCTTCATCCGGTTAAAGTTCACACAGAACCTTAAAAACAGCGATGTTGCCGATATTTAATAAATAAAATCCTGGCTTTAGGAAATTGCCAAAACAACGAGACTGCTATGATTTTTGTCCCAATATCCCATATAAGCGAAGCACTGTGCGCTGGGCGACTGGAATGTCAATTCCCATCTCGATGTCATGTATCCGGTGCTGCCAGATTGGACGCTTTATCACAATTTCAGCTACTTCTCACTGTAGTTTGTCACAAATTATTTTTCAAAGAAATGTAAAATATTCGTCTTGGATTCCAAGATTACAATTAACAATATATTAGATATGTAAAAGGTTGCTTTGGTATATTATAGTATAGTTATATTAAATATAAATAAATACTTAAAATCCGAAAAGTAAATATATAAAAACCGGAAAGTGAAGCAATAACGGAATCAAAACCTTTAAGGAAATAAACGTTGCTAAACAATAACCTAATTATTCTGTATAAATATTTAGTTCCATTTAAAAACATAATTTGAAATGTCATTCAACAAATGCTGTAGAAAAGTCCACTAAATATACGGTAAATAGTTTACATCCCAAATAATGTATGAGACTAACTCTAAATCTGGCAACACTGCCTCCTGTCAGTTGGCGTACGTTCGGCGTTCGACCGGCTTCTTAATTATTGTTCTGCTCGATTTTTATTGTTTTTCTGTTAATTTCTTTATAATATCAGTACTTTGGTGTGTTTAAATTTATGTGAACAATGCTGTGCGGTGGAAACTAGCCGAAAAGACCTAAAGTTCATGTTTTTAGCTTTTCAAAATGTTTGGAATTGACCTGTTGCTTTCGTGTAATAAGAATTTATTTTGTGGTCGTTCATTGTGTACATCAAGTTTATAAAATTTGTTCCTATTAGCTAATTTTGGGGTAAGTGATATTTAGTGTAATTATGCCTCATAAAGGCTGTAATGCACTATTTGCTATATGCCCTCAGTGGTTAAAAAACTTTATGAACTAAAACGAGACAAAATATTAAAACATGGGTATTCCCTAAGTTTAAAGGCCGTTTTTCCATCATTTATAGAAAGGCAAAATGTTGAATAAATAAAAATATATAATATTTTTATTATAGAGGCTCTGAAAGGTTTTCTTAATAATTTGTCACGTCACATTCACAAGACATAGCAGAGCATCTGAAATGCCAGTTAATCACTTATTTAAGTGGATATTGCTGTCATATTGTTTAAAAAAATTAAGTTGTGAATTTTGCTAAGAAAATTTAACTTTAAATGAACCTTGTGTTGTAGAAGATTCTTACAATTTCATTTATCCCTTAAGTCGTGGGGCTCTTTTATATCCTTGTGAACAAATAGTGGACTAGTTTCAACAGCCTATATTATATTTAAAAAACTGAGTAATGAGTCCGAAGACGCATTTTTAGATATTTACAATACAAAATTTTTTCTTTGTGAGCTGTTGTTAAACTATCTAAATCAAAACAGCCTTTTTGACTCCTTTTGAAAATTGTAAAAATCACCTAAAAATTGATGTTTCAAAAATTTTTCTTTGCATGATTTCAAATACACTTCTTTCTTAATAATTATTGTTCTAAACATAATCATAATATTTGGGTAAAAAGAAAAAAAGGAATTTGGAGACTTTTAATAAATAAATATTAGACCCCAATAATAAACCGAGTAATATACCAAATCTAACATAAAAAAGTAATAATCTGAAACCTGTATAAAGCTTTCATGTTTTATCATAAATATTTGAAGATTGCAAGGTTCTTTGGATGGAGAAAACCGAGCAGAAAACGCACTACCAAATTTGACATTACTATTACCTATTATGACATCTTTATACCTATAGTGACATTTTACCACCTATATATTAAATAGATTGGTGGTATCTAGTTTCAGTTTATCAAAAATAGGTAGACTCTATTTTGAAAAACTGGATATTCAAAGGTTTTTGCTTTGAAATTTCGTTTTCCTTTCACAAAAATCGAATAAGCCACGTCTAAAGGCTGTTCATGACTCGCAGCCTTGTTTTAACCGGAAGCTCTTAAATATTATTTGTGTATGCAGAAAAAGGTAAGCAAACTGCAATTTAATTTTTGATTTAAAAAAAAATGAGTAATACACATTATCAGTCATAATAGTTGTGCTTAAAGTAATATCAGCTTGTAGGAGGTATTGTATTAGGCCAATTACGTTTCAAACTACATATAAAAGAAGATAAATTTAAAACATCAGTTTTTGTTATATTTTTGCATCTAAAATGTCTGCTTAACTGTGAAATTTTAAAAGAAATCGCACATTTCAATATACGCCTGTAAATAAGTTAAGACCACTTTTGATGACGTCACGTGTAAGCCGTCTGGCCTAGATGTAGGAGGTATTGCATCAACCCCTTCTGCATTAGTGTTCATTGAAAGCAGTTATTTTTCAATCAGATCTTTTAGTCAAGGAAAATGAAAAAGCATCTTCATTCAAGTTTCTATAAAAACTTGTTAAGTCACTGTCTGCTTTTACCTTGGGTATAGAATCAATAAACATGTCATTCATAACATCAGGATTATTCAAATTAGAAGTAGTAAACTATAGTTATTTATAGTTATTTTTCTACTGAATGTTCAGCCTATTTACAGTATTCCGTGGAGATTTTGTATTTTTACTTGTTTGATCAAATTGTGACTTATAAAAACGGGATTGGTTTTATTATTTTATGCCTCAAATAACAATTTAGCACTCCCATATTTCTATGAGCCTTTATTGTTCGTTCAATTTATTCGTATATTAAAATAGGTTCAAGTTTAGTTCCCGTATGGTGTATAATATTTCGTTAGTTGGAAAAGGTTTTTTTTCTCAACTTGATTTTCGATCGAAATCTGGCCATCACTCCATGTCTGCAAAAATCTTATGGGGCTTGGCTTTCAGTTCAATTTTCTGAATATTGGATATTTTGCAGTTTTCTCCGTCCTGATAAAAAGCTTTCACCTATCAAAAAATCTATTTACTGATTTTCGAGGTATTATCACCGGACATTAACTATACGAAGAAGGTTTATTCTCCGCGGCGCGGCGGCACGTCAACGGTGTGTTTTTCCCCGCGCGAAAACTAGCAGGATATTGTCAGGCGAACTTTGACACGATATCGGCGCACACTGGGTCGATTTTCTAGCAAAGCTGACGATAATAAGGTTTGCCAGAAATAAGACATAAAAGTTATGAACTTATTACACGTTTAAAATATCGTGTTTTAGACGAAGATGCTTTATTGCTGAATTTTTGGATATCTAGTATATATAGGGTGTATTTATATCACTAACGATAAAAATCATGTATAAAAATTATTTGTATGTTCTAAAAGCGTTTTAAAAATGATTTTGAAAATTAAGGGCCCCTTCGTTGTAAAAAAGGGGTTTAAATTTTTAATTTGATGATCCAAATTTGGTTTTTTTGCAACGGTTAATTCAGGAGTCTCACGAGCAAAATGAATGTTAATTGGACGACAGAAACGCTTTGATGAGGGCCTGCAATTTTGCCATACCAGTGTTTCAGAATTATCGCTATTTTTAAAAATTAATCTAATAGGGACCAAACTAGTAAGAAATATAGAAGCATCAGTGCAGCTTTTGTTTAAAAACACTTGCTTATATTCTGACTATCCCGACGTACCGCTGCTGATTCAGTCGAAGTATTTATTACCTCTTTTTGTAATAACTTCAGTCTTGCATCAGTATGGTGCAATAATGATTCTACCGCTACCAGACTGTACCTCCCTACTTACTGCTACAATATTATCGAATCAGGGGTGGGCAAAAATAATCGATTATTCCACTAACCTTAAGGAAATTATCGATCAATCGATTAATATTTCAGAAAATAGCGATTAATCGATTATTTTGATTAATCGATTATTTTGATTAACCGATGATATCGATTAACCGAGAAAAATCGATTATCAAAATAATCGAACATTGATTATTACTTTTAATAATAGACCAGCTCTAATTGGCATAACATTTTTTTTGGCCTCCAAAACTTTTGTCTTACGAAGGTCATAAGTAGCATTTTTTTTGTCCCGCTTGCGTTTTGATAAGTTTATACTCATGCTTAGACAAAATAGCTTCTACATTAGAGCTAATACTTCATCAGCATTTAACTCTAACTAGGTAAATTATCTTGAATGTTTTTGTTTTCAAAAATTTTGGCTTGCTCGGGTTCGTTACTTATAGTTTTGAGATCTTTCGATAAGTTACCACAGGATCTGTAGCTCATTTGAGCGGCATAAGTTAACTCCTGTGGTGTTGAATTTTCTCGGAGTGGTTTTGTGTTCCATCTTTTGGACTGCTCACTACCCGCACTGAACGCTTCTGTTATGTGTCCTTTTACAATACAATTTTTAATTTTACAACAGTTGTAAGCCAATTTTTATTTTTTTCTAAAAATCTTTCTTAGAACCTACGTGATTGATTTCATTTGGAAATATATTTTTATAGTAAAAAGTATTGCAAGTCGACCTAAACTCATTGGGAAAGTCTTGATATCCTATTAAATCAGATATTTTCAATTTCAATTTAAGAAATTTTGCATTATTACTTTAGTCGGGAAAGCTTTGAAGTATTTCCAATAATAATTGCTTATATGTTATAGTTAAATAACTTCGATCTGAAGCAAAAAAATAAAAAATATTGAATAGTTCATTCTTGTGTGACTAGAACAAGTTTTTTCATAAATAAAAAATTATTAATTTACTTTTCCCAAATCATCTCAATCATTAAAATAAAAATCACCGTAGTCTCCTGGACTATCGTGTTAAAAAATAAAACATTAATTTTTAAGTAAATTAGGTAATTTTCCGGAAATTTTTACCTATTTATGCAATTATAAAATAAGTATTTTAACTCTTCATTTCACGGGTGGCATTATATTTTGTAAATACACGGGTTGGGTCCCGCAGTCCCAAAATAAAACCGAGGTTTTTTTTTAAACGTTTATTACAAACACATCAATTTTAATCATATAACTAGAACATATAAACTAAACATTGTTTACTATATTTATACAAAAAAAATCAAGATATTATACTAAATAAAACTTCAGATACAAAAATTAGCCCCTTTTTTAGACATGTTCAGAAAATAAGTCAAAAAAGCCACCCTAAATATTATTTTTCCAAAGATTCGACGCAGATATGACAAACTTGTTTAGAATGTTCCAAGCAAATATATTTTTTACATATTTCCCAAAGTATTTTGTTTTACGATCTTTACAATATGCACCACGTCCCCTTTTATTTTCGCCAGCTTGTTGACTTCCCGGATGTACTGGAACCCCAGAAATCCTTCCTGCGACTTCTCTGATTTCTTTTGGCAAATAGTGTGAAGCAGCTCTTACACACAAATAATCACATGTGCATGATTTGACCAACATTTTCAAAAAGTCTTTTCTATTTTCAGCAATATTAGACGAATTTGATCTGAATATTATAAAGGCAT
>JAEQML010083087.1:0-10601 GCA_016904865.1 Pissodes strobi | reverse complement strand
AACATGCCATCTGAAAATTCCTGGACCCAATACCGTCTAAATAATCGAAATAATTTAGATAAATTTTCCAACATTTTATTTTTCCTAATCCTGGCTGGTTGTGTGACAAAAAAAAACAAAAGAAGCTTCAAATTAAGGCAAACTTTCCAATATACCGATTTTCAAGATATTTAAGCTATTTTTTAAACGCTATCGATAAATGAAAAATCTCGAAAACGTCCCGAGGTATGGAGCCACTGACTACTGTCCTATCATCAAACCGGTAAAAAAATGACTTCTGCACATTTGGGAGAGATGTGAATATTTTGAATTTTGTGAGGCAATTGCGAATAATCCTGTATAATTTGAATATGGATCTTTTTAGGTATTTAATACAAGTCAGCTGATTTGTAAAGCATTGGGCTTTATTATTTCGAAAACCGCATTTAATTCCATCAATTATTAGGTAAGATATTGATTATTAAAATCGGACCACGAATTTTGAATGTTCGAAAGTTATGAACGGCAGAGCATGAAATGCAGGTAATTTTTTTGCAAGTTTTTCTTCTGGGTTGGTGTCATGAACGGCCACATATCGCACCGAATTTCCTCTTCCACATTTTACCCCAAATTCTCTAGAAATATATATATTTTTAATATGCACCAAAAGTACAACTACATCAGTGTCATTTGAGTCCACGATGCATGTCAAATAATACATACAATGTTTAGCAGAGAGTATAATGCTCCAAAATCCTAGTATCAGCTTCTTCTTGACTATAGAGGATAGTAATTTGTTGTCAATTGGTTCGCAATTTGTTTTCTTATCAAAAATATTGGTAAATCCCCCACTATAGTTGCGAACTTGAAATTCTTTTGATGAGAAAGCTCGTTCAGATAAAAAGTTCGTTAACTGTTTTTGTTTTAACTAAAAACAGAGTGGATAAATAAATTCCACTGTTTTGGATGTAAAAAGGTAACTTATTATTATATTAAATCGGTACATAATAAAACATAATTAAATACATTTTTATTAGATTGTATGAAAGCAAATCTTGTACACGTAGAAGAAATTAAATAGGTTGCATAGGATCATGCAAAAAAAATACTGAATGGCAATATTGGAGTCATTGTGTCTATTCCTAAAGAAGATACTGACACTGAAGATAAATAGATTTTTTTATTATAAAGATTTCTTACATTTTCAGTTTTTCTATTCTGAATAAAAGCTAGTTTTTCTTTAATAGCAGTTGCATTAAGTATATGATTTGTGTTCTACTTCTTTATTACCTAGCAACGTATAGGAAAAATAAATTTCAGTATAATCGAAAATGTCTTCATTGACATTATTCAATTAATAATAGCTATTATTATTATTATTAGTATTCTAACCCGTAATGGTGTAAAATCACTTATTGTATTGTACAATAGGCGCGAGAGAGACGAAGCTATGAAGAAAAGTGAGATACGAGAGTGCTCGGGCAGCGAGAGATCGGCCGGTCGCTGCTTGAAGAAAATTACTTTTTTACATTTAATTCTATTTTGCCATTACCATTTGAGAAAAAAAATTATTCATGCACCTATGTATTCTAAATACTTAAGGCAAACTTTTTGCAAGAATATTTTTTTTGATTTGAGCCTTCATATCGGAGAGAATGCGAGGTGAATACAAAAATGAGTATATTTCAATCAGATTTTGCCCAGGTTCGAAGCGAGATATTTCAATTTTTTGATTTATTTTGCCATAAGGGCCAATGTAATCTGCATATTTCAAGCAATGATAAAAAATATAATTCGTACAAAAATGTAGATGAATTATATATGAAAACATTTATAACTTAATATCCTACACGTTCATATAATAATCTCGATTTTTAGGTATACTGCCCTTTTGCCCGTTATGATTTTTTATTGCCTTCGGATTTTGAATTAATATAATAAAGCCTTTATTCTGTGAAAATTTCAGCTTGTAACCCCGAGGTGCCCACAGAAATCATTTATAGAAGGCTTTTACTGCGTTGGGCACTCTACTATGAGAAAAATGTAATGTAAAATAAAATAGACTGGTGTCATGGTTTTATACAGTGCGTATTATTTTGTTTTTAGTAGGATGATAATTGAATTATGCATTAAAGTCTAAATATATGAAATAAAGTCTGCGCAAATACTTATTTTTGTGATTTCTCTTATTCTACAGGGTAGTCAGCGTGGTAGGCCCTACCATGGCTAAAAAAAGTTTATTTCAAAATAAAATAATGTAATTAAAAAAAAAATAAGGAAACCAGTGAATATTATTCATTCAAGGGACCAAAATTTAAACCCTTCCCGAAAACTATAATTCGAGCGCGTCCTCGGGAGAAATGAGTGCGTTTGATCTGGGATTAGAACGACATCTCATAGTTGGAGGTTATTATTTTTTATTTTCTTTGATTTTCAAGAGACTTTAATTTGTTTTCTCAAAATATGAGGCTGCTGATTCCAAAGACGTCCAACAATCTCCTTTGAATTTTGCTTCATTTTGCGTGTACGAAATAATTCATACTCGTATTTGTGAAAAAATCTGAAGCGCCACTTTTATTAGGAAAAAGATTATTGTTTAACCCACAGTCCCACATTAAATAGCTTTTTTACTACAGCATCTAAGCATGCCTTATGGAAAATGGCTTTCAGCCATATTCTTTAAATTTGTGACATGATGACCATTCCATTGTTCTAATAATATCTGCGTACTAATACTTATACCGACAATGCTTATACTAGGCTCATCAAAAGTGGTGTATAGAGACACATTTTGTGAAATTATGAATTTTACGCTTATTATGTCAAATACATATCATGTATTATATATTATTATAAAGCTTATAAAATTTCCAATCAAAGAAAAAAATATATACAGGTTGTTCCATTAAAAAAATACAATTTTGATTTATAGCTAAAAATTGACAGCTCACAGCAAAAATCTGACCACGCCACTGGATTCTACGAAAAAAAAACTGTATAAGAGCAAGTTTTTAGCTTTGCGATATATTGAAGGATAACGGAGGTACGAGGGGTTCCTAAAATTCAATATTTTAAATTTCAAAACGAAGCGCGCTATGAAAATTTTGCTTATACCACCATTCGTTTCACAAAAAAGTAGCACAGTATTGCGAAAACCGCAACTCTCTATCTTTACTCGTAAGTGAGATATCCCGTAATATCATGGAAAATGGAACACCCTGTACAATGTAGTAAAAAAATCATTTAATTAGACAAGGTGGTTCAAAAGTTATTTAAAAAAAATTATTTTAGGGACCGATATCCCCTAAGAGCTCCGTCCGAAAAAACCTTATATGAACTTATAATGTCATTTTTACCTAATCTACATGATCCCGAGAGATTGCCCAACCTTTCTGAGACACCCTGTATTGCGAGGGAAGTTTAAAAATGTATCGGCTTTTACCCCCAATCAGCTAGCCCTCCCCAATTCATTTAAAGGAATATTCTCATCGTCAGATACCGTTTAAATGGCAATGAAAATCTCTTATAAAGGCAATTTTTGAAATGGGTTATTGACTAAAAATATCAGTTTTGCACTTGTAGTGGGTTTTCTTTCAAACATATTCGCCATAAACATTAAGAAAGCACGTAGTGTGAATTAACTTTAATGACTTTTACGTCACTCATTACATATTTTATGACCTTTCAAACGATGGCTCCTAAAGAGGGTGACTCTGTTAAAAAGAGGGTGACTCTGTTAAAAAGAGGGGTGAGAGCTAAAATTAATTCAGGTGATTTCGATTTTAACATTTGATAGGGTGGTTCCTATTAAACATCCAAGAGCACAGTTTTTATATATTTCTCAAATTCAGTTTCCTTTTACCGAACTATCAGAGTTAGGCGGGGGTTACGTCTTTTTTTTAGGTAAATGGGATTACCTTGGCCCCTTGTAAATCAAAATGTGAGTGAAATATACGAAAGCACACTTTTTTTTTCAAATTATCAGTCTACTTTTACCAACCTATCAGACTTAAGCGAAGGTTGTAATTTTTCTAGGTCATTAGCGAGTAGGAGTTCGCGAGACTATGGTCTCGGTCTTGTCTCGGTCTCGGTTTCGAAAACGAGAACGAGAACGAGATCGAGACTTGGAAATTAGAATCGAGACCGAGACCGAGACTTACCTATCGAGACCGAGACCAAGACCGAGACCAAGGTAACGAGACTCTCGGTCTCGGTCTCGAAAGAATTATGTAGTCATTAGTTTGTTCAACTTAAGCAATTTTGTAACTGTGCATACTTTAAGATTTTACATTGAATAATGCTTTTTGGTAAATTAAAACATAAAAGTAGTTAAATTTTTTATCTGTAAATATCGTATCAAAGAGTAGGTAGTAGATATGATTTTTATTAATTAACCATAACTGTACTTATACGTAGAATATCTGAGCCATTCAAATGTTATGTTTGAAAAGAACTTGTTCGGGATATACCATGTGTGAAACAAATTGGAAACATTTTTATTATTCAAATACCGAAATTAACTCTTTTGCGGATTAATTTAGCATGTCCAATAAGCCAAAAATCGATTTTGACAAATGCAAATGATCACAAGGCAAAAAGTGGGGTCATTTGACGACATATCAAAAAGTGTCAATGGGAAAAGTTGTTCAAATTTAGAACTTTCAAATTGTAACATTTTTTTTGGCGTATTTGCTAAAAAACTTAAAGAATTGCAATTTTTTCGTGTAGGTTACTTATAATAAAAAAAAGTTACGAATACAATTATTATTATTGCTGAAATTTATTTTATTATTAACAATATAAATCACAAAATCTGAAAATATTAATTTTTAGAAACCTCAATTTGTTGTATTTTGTTGCAATGGTACGTAGAGGACAGTAATTTAAAAGTAGCACTTACAATTTTATTTTCAAGTTATTTTTATTAAAAGTGGCCTCTTTGCGCGTCTTGCAAAATTTAATCCGTTTACCCTCATGTAAACCCCATCCGTGGACACATTGTATATAAAAAGTGAAAACGCGTTCAAAAAGTTTTTCTACTACCGTGTGTAAAGTACCTACTTACTTTTTTTAGTCACTAACACACTAGACAGGTAATCGTTTTTGAGAAAAATGGTATTTTTAAGAGAAAAATCACTTATTTATTTACGTTTGCTTATCAGTTCCGAAAATTGAAATTGAAAATTTGTCTTTTGGTATATTTCGAAAAAATATTTTTGGCGATAGGAAGAACCATTTTATTTATTTTTTTTAGCATTGATATATTCACCATAATATTTCAAAACAACAATCGAAGGGTATTGAAAATGAACCCTTACACATATTTGCAAACTTGACATACTCACTGAAGTTAAAAATAATAATTTGTGTCCCTTCCCCATCCCATTCCTTCGCCTGCCCCTTCTTGTAAATGTTGCCGTAACACTAAAATACCTCACATTGGGTATTAACCGAAGTACTGCGACTGCCTATGGATTTTTCCGTAACTGCACACACTTTAATTGTTTTTTTAATTTGGAAACCTCTGAGTCATAGAGCAGTTATACTGATGGCAGTGTGATAATTTTTAAATGGTTAGATTTAGAATCATACATACATTTTTAATGAAATATAAATAAAAGATTGCTTTCAGTTGTACCGAAACTTATTCAGTTTAAATGACACTCGGTACATTTTCTAAATTATTTATATTCAAAGTGTGCATCGATCGTCGTGTACGGATGTGTTCTGTTTTGCTCTGCTTAAATTTGTAGAATATCGGGTTTATTAAGAACAATTAACAATTTTATTGGTGGAAATTGTAAAGTAGACGTATGTGTAGTGTGTGTTAATAAATCACAATTGTGTGGTTTAAGGTTAATGCAAAAAACGTATAAACGTACTTAAAAACAATGACTATTTGCAAAATTTGTACTAAGGTGATAACAAAAAATTCGCCTGGTCTTCAATGCCAAGGTTTTTGTGCTGCCTTTTATCACGCAAATGGTACGTGCTCCGATGTATCGACAACTCAAGTGACTGCAATAAGTAGTCTGCCAGGTACGCGTTGGATATGCATGTCCTGCCGCGGGCCGCAGGTGCAGACTCGGACTAAATCTTGCTCTGAGGTAGACGACGACTTATCGAGCGGTGAAATAGCCACTGTCTCTGCCTCTAGAGCATCAAATATGGTGGACTTTATGCAGTTAATGAAGACCGAGATGCAACGTTTGCGGGAATCGGTGGACTTTTGTTCCAACAAAATATCCGATTTTGAGGCAAAATTAACAAAAATTAACGATTATTTCAAAGCGACAGACATGCTGAAGGTAGAAAACTCCAAATTAAAAATCGAAGTCACTGAAATAAATAAAAAAGTTAATTACCTCGAGCAGTCGTTAAGATCTAATAATGTGGAGATCCAAGACATCTCCGAAAAGCCTAATGAGAATCTTATTTCTGTTGTTGCCGAGGTCGGCAATTTTATTAATTTTAATATTCAGGGTAATATGATAGATACAGTATTCAGAGTCCCAACGCAGATAGAAAATAAGCCAAAAAATATTGTAGTTAAATTTTTGTCCAAACTTCACAGGGATGGATTCCTGACTGCAGCAAAAATTGCTAGAAGGAGTGAAGGTAACCAGCGTGGATTTAAAATTCCAGGTATATCTGATAGATGTTATATTAACGAACATTTACCGCCGCAAACTAAGCTGCTTTTAAAGCAAACTCGCCAGAAGGCACAACAAAAAAATTACAAATTTGTGTGGGTTCAAAACGGCAATGTGCTCGTCCGTCAGGCTGAAAAATCAAAAATAATTCACGTCGTGAATTACGAAGAACTTGGTAAGCTGTAAGATTGCTGCCGAAGGTAAGACATTAGATTAATCTTTTTTGCCTGATGGCGCTCAATATCATGTACCAAAATGTCCGGGGACTGCGAACAAAATTATGTGAATTTAAACGAAACCTTTCTGTAAATTATCCGGACATTTTATGCGTTACAGAATCCTGGTTAAACTATTCAATTATGGACCATGAAGTCGTGGACTTAAATCAATATACAATTTTTCGTAGAGATCGCGAAAGTACTGGTAGCAAAAAATCGGACGGAGGCGGCGTATTTATTGCGGTGAAAAATAAGTACAGTGCATTTTTAGTGTCTCGCTACCAAAGTAGTGCAGAGGATGTTTGGGTATCTATAAAACTGGGAACCAACCAATTCATATTAATATGTTGTGTTTACCTGCCCCCTAATGATATGGAGGCCTACACAAGCTTCTCATCTAAATTAGAAGAGATGACAATCGGTGAAAACACATTGTTGTTGGTATGCGGTGATTTTAATATTTCTACTGCTGAGTGGGTACAAGTGGCAGGAAATAAATATTTAGATCCATGTCAGGTAGAACAAAAATATTCCTCATTACTTCTCAATATTTCATACCTCAACTGTATGCAATTTAATACGATTCGTAACTGTAATAATAGACTCCTAGATTTGATATTTTCAAATAAGATTAGAGTTCTTGAGGTTAGTCATTGCTCGAATGCTCTTGTCCCTGAAGACTCGCATCACCCCTGTATTGAATTTTTATATGATATAGCAATATGCAGGGGATTGCAGTATAATATTAATACTTATTTCAATTTTAAAAAAGCTAATTATAATGAAATTTGCAAGGAAATTTCGAGTATCGACTGGCCTGCTGAATTTAGAAACAAATCGCTCAATGGTTCAGTAGATAGTTTTTATTCAAAAATTAATAAGATAGTACAGGAGCATGTTCCAACTTATACTAAAAATAAATATTTTCCGACTTATTACAGATCTAATACAATAAGAATAATAAAGCAAAAGAACAAAATTCACAAAAAATGGCGCCAATATAAAAATCCAAATGACTATAATTTATTTAAACTCTTAAGGGCTCAGTCAAAAAAACTAATTGAATTAGATTATAAAAATTATATTAGGTCTGTGGAAAGCGACCTGTTCAATAATCCCAATAGATTTTGGAGTTATGCATCCATAAAAAAACAGTGTGTAAGTAAAATACCCAATGAAATTTGTTGGGAGAACAGGACTGCTGAAAATGGAAAGGATATCACTAACTTGTTCCGTTCATATTTTGCAAGTGTTTTTGAGCCCGAAAGGCACAATTTTGACTATTCTTATGAGAATCATTTAATAAACAATATTAACCTTCAAAATATTGTGCTCACTACATCGGAGGTGTCTCGCGTCCTCCTGAGTCTCGACTCTAAAAAGGGCGCAGGGCCCGATAATTTTCCCTCAATTTTTATTAAAAGGGCTGCATTAGCGATCTCGGAACCACTTACATTGCTATATAATTTTTCTTTACATTCTGGAAAGTTTCCTGATAGATGGAAATCTGCCATGCTTATCCCAATATTCAAGGGTGGGCAACGAAAAGATGTTAAAAATTATCGCCCAATTAGTAAATTATCAATAGTAGCATCTCTTCAATCTAATAAAAAACATAATAGGACCAGAGCAGCATGGCTTTTATAGAGGTCGATCGATTGAAAGCAATTTATTTCTCTATACTGAGTACCTCCACGAACATCTTGACAATAGAATACAGGTGGATGCCATTTACACTGACTTCAGCAAGGCATTTGATAAAATAAGTCATAACATCTTGCTTGCTCGCCTTGCTGAGGTCGGTGTGGGCGGCAGCCTTCTAAAATGGATAGAGTCGTATATTAAAGATAGAGAACAGTATGTGTCCCTTCAAGGTTACTACTCTGACTCTTTTCGACCAACGTCTGGAGTTCCCCAGGGATCACACTTGGGGCCATTATTCTTCATTATATATATAAACCAAATTAAATCTTGCTTTCATCATTGCAACTTCTTACTATATGCGGACGACTTAAAAATCTTTAAAAAGGTACATACTCTCAGTGACTGCCAAAGTATTCAGGACGATCTGGACAGGGTGATCAAGTTTTGCGACCAAAATAGTTTGTTCCTTAATTTAAGCAAATGCACATCAATTATATTTACTCGCAATAAACACGAATATATTTTCAATTACAAAGTAGGTAATACCACTCTTCCTAGAGTAGACCATGTTCGAGATTTAGGAATCATTCTTGACTCAAAACTAAGGTTTGATTTACATGTCGACATGATAGTTGCTCACTCTTCCAGACTGCTGGGATACGTCTTGCGGAAATGCGCGGTTTTTTCAAATATTAAATCAATCAATTGTCTTTATTACTCGCTAGTGCTTGGCAAACTAAATTTTGGTAGTGTTATTTGGAATCCGAGATACGCTGTGTATGTGGACCGATTGGAACATATACAAAATAAGTTTTTAAAATTTAATGCGTTTAAAGCTAATTATCAAAATCCATTTGCTGATATTGCCGTGGCTCGACAACACTTCCATATTCCATCTTTGTCTGCTAGAAGAACCATATCAGACATACTATTTTTGTATAAAATAATTAACAACCATTTAAAAAGTTCTGATGTTCTCTCGTTGATAGTTTTTAATGTACCTCAGGTTAACCTTAGATTAAGTCATATATTCAATATTCCATTCAGGCGAACGAATTGCTCGCAGAATTCCCCTTTGTGTAGAATTGTGAGAAGTGCTAATGGTTATAGTAATATAATTGATATGTTTTCTATGTCTACTGTCACCATTAAGAACATTTTGAAAAACAATATTCCTTGAATTTTGTTTGTGTAGGTATAGTTACATGTTATGCTTTCCTGCATTAATCTCACGATTGGTGCATAACTTCTTATGAATTGCTTACCTATTGTTTCTTATTACTATATAAGTTAATATTTTTTTTACGACAATCGTTTATATAATACTGTGGATACATTGATTGGGTTCGTACCTGTTTGTATCCCTGATGATCACCAAATAAATAAATAAATAAATAAATAAATATTCCTCTTAAAATTCCGAAGTAGCGTTTGTGTTATTAACGAAATAAAACGGTAAATTATTTAATTGCTTTTTATTTGCTCAAACCGAGACCGAGACCAAACCGAGACAAGACCAAGGTAGTCTCGATCTCGGTCTCGAGCTTCGAGACTCGAGACTGAGACAGACTAAATTTTTTCTTCGAGACCAAGATCGAGACTTGCCAGAGGAGTCCAGGAATGTGCTTTTCCTACGAGTTGCACATACTATTTTTTATCCGATCGAAATTAATTAGAATACGTACTTATATAAATAGAGCCAAATATTACTCTAAATAAAACGGTGTTTTAAATTTAAACTCAACATAATATCAAGTTTTGAATCGAGCGAGCTTGAAGTTTATTACGTAGCTACGGAAATTACAGCTAAATGTTACTTTTGATTGACGTCAGATCTGACGAACAAGGCGTTTGAATATGACAGAAATGTTATATTCCCGGCCTAGAACGGAAATGTTATATTCCCGGACAGTTATTTTCTATTCTTGTACAGTTATTGCATGTTGCCAAGCAACGAATACAATATACTGGAATCATGACTTTTTCGGTGAGAAAACACATCGGAAAGGTGTCGTTTTTCGTCCGATCGGATAAAAAATAATCTTTACCAAACTCTAATTAAACATAATTTCGATACCCAACTGTAAATCTGGGGTCAGAAATAAAT
>JAEQML010083086.1:0-10602 GCA_016904865.1 Pissodes strobi | reverse complement strand
CTGTATGGTCTTTAGAAACGATACCTCCCAGTTCCCTATAAAAAGAATGTAATATTTAAGGTTGGTTTGAGGGTAAGAAAACAATCAAGATCCATTTAAGAAGAGACTCACCTAACCGTTTTTTCCAGTTCCTTCGACCGTTCAGGTCCAAATTGGGAAAACAAGATCCTGTAATTTGAATAGGGCACCTCATCGGTGATATTCTCGTTCTCGTCCGTGTGCTCTGTTTTTTGTTTCTTGGGTTTTGGCATGCTAACAGGAGAAGCCGAACGCTTCACCCTTTCATAGGATTCTTGGGATATATTGATCGGGGCCTTCCAAGCATCTGAAACCGAAATAAATCATAATACCTATTTTTTGTGTCGAAAGTATGGCCCTATCATATGCGATATTCATATATTATCATGTTTAGAGAGCAAGCAAATCTAGACGCTGCTATTTTTAGATAATTCACTCCCAAACCTTCAACTAGGAGTTTCTTCTATACTTACGCATCATATTCGGGACCAATTTAGGATCAAAACTAAAATTCGGCGGATTGGAATACGTCTGGTAAGCCTGGTTATCCATCTGGTTCATGGCAGTGAAATTTCCCAAAATAATATCAGTCAGCCACTGTACATTTACGACGGGGATTCCCCATTTCTTAGCGTGGTTAAATTTCTTCCCTTCGGCCTTCGAACATATGAGCAGCGTGTTGTGTTTGGAGAAATAGGTTGTGCACTGTATAAAAAAAAGATGGAATAATCAACTAACTTCATCCATAGACATCTGTATGCGATGGATTTTAGAACTTACCTTCGCTCCTGTATACAAGACCATTTGCCTGACAACCTGCCGAAGATTGCCCTCAAACCCGCTAATGGAAATCAAGTGCTTCGAAGCAGGTGTTATATCCAGATATATTTGGGGCAAATGCAATGCTGTCCAAGGCGGCAAAACCTAATGGAATGTATCAATAATTGTAAAAATAGTAACAAATCATTCAATTATCAGAATTATTTCATTATTCATGAGATGTAATGAACTAAAATAGCATTATAAATAATTGAGCAGTCCTGGAGTAAGCAGTAAGTCAAATAACTAGATTATAAATTATGTACGATCGCACAAAAGATGACTCGACGATCGACGACATTCGACAGATCTGTACTAAATGCAATTTAACTACTGTTGGCCTTTCTTCATATGAAACAAATTGCCAATTGTCGATCTACTAATATTCATATATAATATAAATAGCCATATATTTCCAACAGGCCCAAGGGCCCAATTACAGGAAATTCAAATAGGTATGTATTTGACGAGAGGAAATAAAATCCTACAAATGTCATACTATTGCTAACTAATCATACAAGCACATAACAAGTTACGAAAATAATATCAGTAAATCATAACGTAAATAGAAATATATATGTAAATATAAAAAAAGGAAATAGATAATACACATTGGTATACATAATACCAAAGATAATCTAATCTGTGATAATACTAAGAAACTAAGGGGGTACCTCAAATCAGTTGGTAAGCTGGCCAAGGTAATGTCCCAAAAAACGGAAATGCGATTAAAACTGTGGCACATTTTGTAAATGGGACTTTGGAATATGATATTTAACCTCGCAAATGCAAGCGAAAAAGTAGGTGGAGTCTGGCACACTCCACCTACTTTTTCGCTTGCACATTCAATATTTCAGGAAGCGCCTCTGAACTGACTCGACTGAGTAAGCGTGGCAGTTGTATATAGGGGACCAAACAATGGAACTGTAGTCCAACTTTGATCTCACGAGGGAGTAATCGTTTGAAAAGTGCTTGCAGGTAATAATTTTTAGTAGGGAGAATTTCGGAGGAAGTTCCTTTGCTTCCGGAAAGTGTTCGTGCAGGTCACTCTACGTTCGTTTGCCTTTCAAAGTGGTTCGGTGTCGGTTGGAAGTGTGATTTAGTTTTACTTTTGTGGGATTTTCCCATCGACCCAGTTTTTTTTTTGAGTTTCAAGCTTTGCCTGTACCTTACCTTTAATTAGCTTGTTGTTTGGTGCCTGAAACTCATTCCGTAACGAGATTTAGTACTACTTTTTGTCAGGTGAGTTGACTTCGTCTTTTTTTTGTGAGTGTCGACCATTTTGTGGAGCCATATGGATGGACTCTAATTCCTTTTAACTTCCCTTACAGAGGCCTTTTCTTCCATCTATTGAGGCAGCTTGGTGGTTCCAGCCTTAAGCAGCCGACAGACCCTTTTCACAGGTAATGAGATTGACTTTTTCTCTCTGATTTTTTCCCTTCATAATTTATTTTAATTACTTTGGGTTGAGTGTTTTTTTTATTGATTATGGGTTATATGCGGAACCTTGAATATATTCACAGAGTTTTACCGACGAGGTACTTCTACCGACAGGCAATGGCGCACCCAGAAAATATGTTTGGGGAGGGGGGGGGGTCAACATAGATTGTGCTAAAAAAATTTGGGGTGCCATGCCCTGATGTCACATTTTATACAGTCTGGGGGGGGCCCTGGCCCGATGGTCCCCCCCCCCCCCCCGGTGCGCCACTGCCAACTGGGTATTTCTACCGACGAGGTACTTCTTCCATCGGGTGTACTTCTACTGGTGAGTTCTACCGGGTTAACTATACGTAGAGTCATCCCTTTCTTCCTTCTACCCTTCTTCGGTTGATGAAGCAGCTGATTTCTGTGATCAGTCCCTACTGGAGCAGCTGTCTTCGGATTGTAAGAAATCTGTTTTCTTCTATACATATTTTTTCGTTAATTGCTGGTTAGTGTATACCGGATTAGTTTGCTTACGAGTTGTTAATTTTTACCTTTTTACTTAACATAATTTTAACTTTTCTTTATTAAATGAGGTATATCTTCTGAGGAACCTTCTGTTTGCCTCATGTTTTTTTTTACCGAAAAGTTTGCTTGATTGCTTTTAACTTACAACAGATCTAATTTCGGACTGAAAATTAATACATCTGGTCAACTGTGTTAGCTAAAACATGCTAGTTTTCGCTTATTGGACTTTCAATTAACTAAATTCAATATCTTTGTTGTATTTTTTATCAGAGTCATTAAATTTTAGATACCTGTATTTAGAGGGCTACCATATCGATATTGCGGCCTAGTGGACTTTGCGTTATTCGTTAAATTGTCTTTTTTTCTTTTACTAACATTTGGAAACAAACTCCGCCATAAGTAAGCTATCATGGACGAGTACTTGCGTTTAATTTAAAACGTTTTAATTCTTTAAGGTTTGATGAATTGATTGTTTCTATAACGCTTAGTCATACTGGTCAGTGTAGTTACGCGACCGTTACCAGTGCTTGGTAATGGATACCTATAGATATATAACTAGTTCGTAGCATAACACCGTGTAAACGAATCATGATTTGTTTTTTTTTAGCGACTTTGTGATTATTTATTTGCGGCACTGGAATTTTTCTTAGAGTGATTATTTGATGGTTGCGCAAATTATATGAATACCGTCTTATAGCGTTATTTCCGAAAATAAGTTCTCTTTAGCTATACGTCAACAACAAATTGATTCAGACGTTTAAATTCTCAGTACAGTACATATTTCCAGCATTCACTTGGGCAAATAATTTGTTTCTCTTCGTGAAATAACCAAGTAAAGTTAATCGCTTTCTTCTTTACTTATAGTCATTATTGTCAGGCACAGCCGAGTGTACCGGGGTACCACGATTATTAGTAGTTTTTTGTTCTAATTTACTTGACATTTTAACTCAGTAAATTTTATCTTTATAATACGATTATAATCAACTATTTCTCTTTGGTAATAAACCGATTCTTTGTTTGTCTATTTACCTGTTTTATTTAATTGGCTTTTGATTAATATTCCAAAGGAGAAGGTCGCTAAATGCGATAGGTATCTGATTTTTTTTACTGAAATAATACAATAATTGAAACGTTCTAGATTTTACTTTTATTTAATATTTGAGTATTTCCTTATTACTGACTTTCTTTCTTTTTTTGATTAATGTTTGAGTAATTATGTTTCTATTGCTAATACGGATAAATTTCTGACATTTAAATCTCAATAATCAATAATTTTGGTGTGTTATTGATCGGTTTTCTTGATAGGAAAAAAATAACAAATTTTTGATTATTTTATTTTGTCGCGAAGCTAAAGCTAAAACGAGTTCCATATTTCAACTTTGGGGTATTTCTCGCTTGTGCCGTCTACAAGCCCGTGGCGCCTTAAATAAATAAAACCCATTCTCTGATATTTGAGCTAGGGCCTAATTTGTACGCTCGGCGACAACTCGTTATAGCCCACGCATCGACACTCGTAAATTCATAGAGTTTTAATTTTAAATTCTCAGACTTTAAATTTTTCTTTTAATTTGTAATTATTCACTCTCGGTTCGTTCTAAGCTGGAGTGAAGGTTTTGCGCCTATTAGAAGGACAGAAAGAGCGTAGCAGCATGGTAAAAGGCAGATTCGCGCGTCTGAAGTTGACGCAGTTTTTCTTTCCTGAAAATGTTGTCAATCAATTCGTTTGAAAACCAAGAGGGAAAACGCCTTCTTCTAGGTAGCTTAAGAGGCGTACAGGCAGCAGTTATTATTAAGAATCTCATAGAGACTGGCATGCGCTAACAACATCAGGCGATTCAAGAACGCGAGACCAGTCAGTGTGCAATAACGATGCATACAACCTGGGATAATCAGCTTTACGAAAGTTGAAGCGGGGTGGTTGAGCGTTGTTCACAGAAAAGTTAACGGCATGAGGAAGTACCGCCTGAAAATCAAGAGCTGGATGATGTGGATCCTCTTCGACGAGAGGCACATCATTATGAGCTACATTAACCGCAAAGTTGGCAAAAACAAGGCCAAGAAAACTATTGTTTAAATTTGGGACAGTATTATGCTGTTTAAGGCTGAGGAACTCGCTGAGGCTTAGTAATCCTTTGTGTCTGGGACCAAAAGGAACAGAGGATAAAAATGAGGGAATGTTGAAATCGCCTAGAAAAATTAAGTTTTTAGAAAGCATTATGTCCAGTGACGAGAGGAGATCGAAAAAGGATTCGGCGTCGGCGCTGGTGGCAGAGGGAGAGATGTATACACGGTGTCTCATATAAGAAAGTACACTTCAGGGATCTCCGAAACTAGAAGAGGTACAAGTTGATTAAATTAGAGAAAAGTTACGCCTTTCTTAATCCTACAACGTCATGTTTGAAATCTAAAAAAATTCAATTACTTCCGAAGATATTTGGGAAAAATCGAATTTTCACTATTTCGTTTTTATTTTTTTCTAACTTTATTTGAAAAGATATGACAATGCGAATTTCACATTCCCATTGCTACTTTTCCTCCTCTTTAAACTGGTGTTATTAAATTTTCAATCTGACGTTTCGTTTTTTAGCAATTGTTGGTGAAACACTCCAACATGCGTATAAACTATCGTGTTTCACCGTACAGTTTGGTAATAACACTGTGTAGGTATGTAGTATGAATGAACCGTAATTAAACTCCGAATATATTTATTTAACTCCAGATAAACAGAAAATTAGGCGTTTAAAGCATTGTATTTCAGTCTTAGTTCGAACCCGAATTGTTGGTATAGTAGAGTCCGTCATATGCAGTAATTCTCGTAAAGCAAAATTACATTTCGTCAAACAAATCGTTTTGAATCGTTCTCAATTTAATATATCCTTGCCTCAGTCAGTGTTGTGTAAACAACAATATGTCAAAGGAAGAAAGAACATGGTTTCACCCTCTCAAATGAATCCGACGCGTATTATCCCGCGAATTCCCACTCTTTCAGCCGACTTTTAGTTTGCCGTGCCGCGTCGGAAAAATGAGATTTTAGTAACTAAAACCCACTCAACCGCGTAGGATCTGTCTGGACACAGCTTTCCTAGATTTTAGCGTCAAAAAACAACTAGCCCTGTCCTAGCACTGTTTATCGCAAATATTTAATGTTTCTCTCAATTTGTTAGTTATTTTGAGTGTCTTACAACCACTCAAACGTGCTAGATCGGTCCAGTCACCGCTGTCTAGTGCAGTGCAGTTCAAGCTTTCACTCGAATAGCAGTAAAACGTACTGTAGCTCCGTCGGGCCAAAGGTCAAGTCACTTTAGCCCATTTTCTCCTTTTGTATGTACAGATATTGATAGAATATCTGATGTACCTCTGTTCTCTTTGCTCAAGCTTTGACAAAGAACTCTTTTGGGCGTTTTAAGGCAATTCTGAGACAATATAGAATCGTAGCGTCTCTCGTGAAGAAGATGTAAAATGGCGCCTGGAAATTGGCGTTAGAGAAATCCATTCCAATACCAGCAAATGGAATCCAATGTGTAAAAGTTTAATAGGCTACCCCTGAGTACGATAACAGTAGAAAATAGACGAAGGCTTACATCGCAAGGTATTTGTAGAGTGAAAGGAAAGTTGAAATTTTAAAGACAAACTTGTCATTTTGAAATTAAAGAATCAAGACGTTTTTTGTAGATACTTAGTAGAACTTGTTGTATATCTAGGTTTATGGGAGTGAATGAGGGAATGCGTGATAGTAATATTTAGAAATTGTACATATTTTCCATATTAAATTCAAATGCATAATTGCATCAGTAAAGTACGTAATAGTTAACACACCTGGTTTCAATTCACAACCTATAGACTCCCACCACCCTACTTTAATATAGTCAACTAAATTGATTGTAGTTAATTATACAGTTTGTTGCTACCCCCACCTTTATGGTAATAAATAATTAAAAAATTAGTTGTTTATCCCGATCAACAATCATTCATTCATTCATCATCATCATCATTTGATGATGATTACGAAGGAACGAAACGTCGAATCAAAAATTGGCAAAGGAATGTAAAGTTAATTTTTATCTATCCTCTTTGTTAAAATCTGAGAAAAATGAATTGTTTTAAATTTCAAGAATTCCTAGATTGCAATCGATTGTTTTTTTTAAGTTTTTAATAAATGAGATATATCAAAATAAAATTCACATTCCTATGCCATCCTCTACATGATAACGAAATTAGATTTTGGATCTGACGTTTCGTTTTTTTGTAATTCATCTTCAAATAGCATTGATGATGGTTTTTTCATCCGAAACGTCGGATAAATGTAAAGAGCGATATGTCGTTGGATTTAGGATTTGAATTAAAGTTTTTTAGGAATAAAACAAAATTTTTCGACCATTATAAAAAAAAAGTTGATGATGATTGGTAAGAAATGAAACGTCAGGAAAAAACAAAAACGAAATCGGGAAAATTCGAGTTTTTTGAAACATGCCGTTGTAGAGCTCAGCAAGGCGAAACTTTTCTCTAATTTAATCATCTTTGTAATTCTTCTGGCTTGCGAGATCTCTGTAGTGCGCATTCTTATATGGGACACTGTCTATAATAAATAAGTAAAATACAAAATAATTAAAAGTGAGCTTACAACCAAAGAAGTCTATATTTGGCACGGTGTTACAGATATTTGAAAGATCCAGTGGTTCTATTGTGAAACCGAGCATGGCTCCCTCTCCCCTGGATTCGTCCATTCGGTCTGTTCTTTTATCGGAGCGGTATATGATATATGAGTTCTGAGTTCAGGATATCCGGCTGGAGCCAGGACTCGGTGACAGCAATGACAACTGTAAAATCTATGGGTCTTAGTACGTAGACCCTTGACATTCTGGTAGCAGCAGGTTAAGTTGTTAGTTGAGGTGGTAAGGGATCCCGGTTTTTTTCAACTATTGTTCGAATACCGTTGACATACCTCAAAATGAGATTCCCCGCAGTTCATCTTTTGTATCCTAAAGTTGTTTAAGCTGAGCTGGAGATAGGTCAGCCTCGATGTAGATCTGATGGCCGTCGATCAACTTTCCCTGATTCCTCAACACAGCCGCCACGTCGTCCGAGCTAGAGACGGTCATTTTTAGAGGCTTGTGACCGCTACGATTTGGTTTACCGACCCTGGCAACGTCCGCACCCACGATCCAACGAGAGGCCCCGTCGGACAGCAGCGAGAAAATCTGGACCAACTCGGAAACTCCCTCTTCTAGGTGTATATTAAATTTCATTAGGTTGTTCATAAGAACCTGCCTCTGCAGCAGTTCCCTGAATATACCACTCTCCCGAACTTGAAGATTCGCTGTAGGGCCAACAGCGCCGCAATTAGCAGAAAGTTTGCGTCTTATATCAGCAATATCCGATCTGAATTCGGTGTTAATTTTAATTTGATCCTCATATTTTGTAAGGAATATAGCATGCTGAGATTCGATGTACAGCAACTTCTCCATGATGTCGTTCAGCGAGACTTGGTTACTGATTACAGAGTCAGAGGGCACGTCACAGCTAGGAACATTCTGGGCCGATGGAGTGCCGAGAGCTTGACTTAGGGTTATGCTTACTAGCCAACCGTAGGTTATTGGTATCTTCCAGACCGGAGCCGCAAGTCCACATAGTCTCTTTTGAATTATTCCACATGAATGCCTGCTTGTTAAATTCGGGGCTAGTAAGACCAGAGCAGCCCTTGTGAAACCATGATAAGCAGGAACGACATGAAATTGATGGCTAGCTGTGATTTTTCACAGTGCCAACACCTTGCCTGTTTGCTAGCAGAAAGCGCCATTCATGCAGTCTGTCCGTATCCAACAGCAAATTCACAGGAAAAATTTAAACACTAACAAGCCCAACCAGTGATTTCAGCCGAAGCAGCTACTATGTGGGTACTGCGCGAGTTTATTATATAACATGAATATTGTGGATGATTTTGGGCCGGATTTTAACAAGTTTTCATCATACTTTGCGCGAGATATATTGTTGGTATTGACAACAGAGAGATAAAATTAAGTAGAAAATTATAGTTATTTTCATTTCATTCGAAGTGAAAATTTATCAAACTATGGATACAAGAGGTAATATTTTCTGTCTCGGTAACACTCAGCATATAGAAATAAATATAGATTCACATATCTAGTATCAAAATATCTACCTGTTTTCGTCTAATGACATCACTAAGCCAGCGTATAGTGACACACCTCTTGAGATCTCTGAGAGCTTGCATAACCACTCCATGTCGCTGGGTTTCACACAGAACGTGTGTCACTTTGTTGCAATACTGCTTTTCCACTTCTCCTAAAAACCAATTGGCTTAGTTTATATCGACGACTTCAATATGGCCTAACTTCTAAAGCCATTCCTTAAATTTCCAATTATGTATAATGAATTTAGTTTCTACAAATAGGTATGTACTCTGACGTATCAAAGAGAGACCTATTTTAAGTATTCGCAATCTTACCTCCGTATTTTTCGATCTTCTGTTGCCATCCTGGTAACTTTTCTTCTAAATAATCTTCGACCTCCACAACCACAAATATGCAACCCAGTAAAAATAGATCAGGAGGCACTAAAACAACCGACGAATCATTTTTTTAGGCCAATTGCAGTAAATCAAATTGTCAAAGATTAACTTGTACTTTTCAATGTTTTCTTATAAAAATGCTGTTAAGTAGGTAGTATTAAAATATTTTTATCGTTAATTTAATACAGGATAGTTCTAGTTTAAACAGAATTGACATTTGCGATGGTGATTGTCTTTTTAAAATATTATTTAGTGTTTAGAACATAAGGTCTCTATGTTACAATAAAAGGATAATAATTTTTGCTAAAAATACTCACATTTCAAGTTTGGATTGTGTCCATAAAATGGTCCTACTCTATGTTGTACGGGTACAGGAGCCTTCTGGTTGTACTGCAATTTGGGAGGTTCGTTTTGGGAAGTGAGAGGCATTGTGGGCACCCCGGGAGGCTTGATGATCTCGCTGTTGGCGCCGCTGATCGCTCTGCGCTGGTGCAGGGCGATTATTTCCTGCGGTTTGGAGTTGATGGCAGCGTTGTGTTGAGCGGTCATCATTCTAATGAAGAAAAATAGCAAATATTGCATTGGATTAAACTACTGATATTTCCGATCCACTTAAATACAAGGTGATTCTAACATATGAGGACCGATTGTTGCAGTACTAGAACGAAGATACGAACGGAATCATACGAAAGTTACTCATTCTTGTAAAATATACTGAACAGAAACGTTGACTATTCTAGAAAAATGCAATCTTATTCAAACTTCCTACATGGATTTTCCGAACCTACCTATGCCAAACCTCTCATAGACTTAACAAGATTAAGAAATGTTTTCAATGAATTACTAGTGAATAGTGACTCAGCTGCTGAAAAATAAGCTTGTATTCAATTCGACTCTGTTCAATCGCTGGAAAATATATGAACTGGTTTGGGAAATTTAAGATTCTGGAATAATGAGGCATTATTCAAACCTTCCGCATAGACTTTTAAATTATTATTTGATCTGTCAGGTTGTGGAATGAGGGATGAGGTGTTTGAGGGTCAAATACGACCAAAATAAGTTTTAAATTTATGCTGAAACATTCATTAAAATATCAAAAAATAATGCAGACTATTTTGCTCCAAATTAAACAGCTTGGACGCCTTGGCCTCTCATTTTTCACCTGTCGATGTCGCTAACAAAATTAAATTTAGCTATATCATCCCTATAAAAAAAAGTCTACATTTCAAAATATAATTAAAAAATATATTGGTTTGAAGCTGCCACATGACTTATTTAGTTACAAC
>JAEQML010083085.1:0-10602 GCA_016904865.1 Pissodes strobi | reverse complement strand
ATTTTGTGATTACACAACCCGAACCGCTCTTCCTCTTCTATTCTATTTTTCCTTTTCCGTGAAATAGAAATCGTTGGTTAGGTTCTCTTTTTAGGTTACTATAGGTCTGTTCCAACTGACCATGAAAACCGTACATGGGACGGTAATTTCCAGTTGTATAATTCGTTTGTCAACAGGACAGGTTATTTATCGCCTTCAAAAGTGAAATTGACAACTAGAAATGACGGTCCCTCGTACGATTTTCAAGTCGGTTGGAACAAGCCTAATAGGCTTGTTCCAACCGACTTGAAAAATATCAGGCCTACTAAACTACTAAACATAAAACCATATACGTAAAAGATATATGCATAAAACCCAGGCCTTACAACAAATAACTTCTACAAACTAATACAGGCCGGAATAATTTAATTCCTTTGCAATGGAATTATTTTGCTGGAAATTGCCCAAAGATTCTTGATGTGAGAACAGCATAACAAATTTTATAGGAACATTACTCTAAATAAGATAAGACCATTTTTTAAGCAAATATACGGGTGCATTATTATTCTACTTTTGAAAATTTTTGCTCAATGCAAAATGTGGAGATATAATGTTGTTGGATAAAAAAAAACTTGAAACTTAGAACAGTCTAGCAATACACATTACATGTACCTAACGTCTTTTGAAATTCAATTTATCACTTATGAATTGTACTTTTTCACCACTAATACTCCTGTATCAAAATTTATCTATTCTTCAAGAGTAATTACTAACAATTAATTTGAATATCAATATAAAAAAAAAACCATTATATTGAGGATTAGTGTTAGTAGCTATGTACTTACCGGTGATAATCTTTAGAGAAAATTTGAAGAAAGATTTTCCATCTCCAGACCTAATTGAACAGGCACGATATGCACAAGAAATACCCGGCATGATTATACACTTATTCAGTTTTAAAATGTTGAAATTACGACACAATTCAAAACTAAAACGCACTTATCATAATTCGTAATTGACGCGCTACAACAAAAGTCAGTTTGACGGAAGGACTTCATATTTCGCACATGCGCAGCAAAATTTGGTCCCCCAGCTGTCGCTACTCGTTGGTTTGTTATACTCTGGTTATAGTAAGACAAATGATTTACATGATTATCCAGTGAGATCAGATAATAATTTTAGAATACAGTTCCTTAGATTGATTAGATCTAGAATGGCTACCAATTACTAGTGCCCAAAGTTTTTAATAAAGTTCCAAATGCAATTAAATCCCAATCTTTTCAAAACTTTAAAAATGGATTAAAAACATTTTATTACCAACGCTTTCTACAGTATAAATGAGTTTTTATCTTGATATATAAATATGGGATAGGCATGAAAAAGAATAGGTTTTCTGTAGAAGGTTAGGTCGGATTTCTTTTCTTTTACAGTTGTGTGTGAAATGTGAAACTGTAAAGTTGTTATTTTAATAATTCCTTATGTGTATTCTTTTTAAACTTAATACAAAGGTACTTTTATATTAAGTTACTTTATTTTATTTTAATATTGATGTTTATTTTGAATCTATTAATTGCATTTAGAATGGATACTAACTTGATCCACGCAATGATCAAGTCCAAAATTGATGTGTGGAAAATTTTTCATTTTATTACACACTGATTTGATTGATTTATGCTAAGTTTATTGTATCTGCTTGTCAAACCCATGACAGAAAATTAATTAAAATTATTTAAACCTTATTATTGAACGTTTCGCCTTGATATTGGTAGAATTGAGCTCAACTCACCTTACTTAATGCGGCTATATTTATTTCTATTTATTTTATTCAGTAAATCCCTTTTAGTTTAGCATTTTGAAGACATTTTTGAAGTCCTCTATATTCCCCAGGTAGCCAACGTGACGTTGTTGACGTCTTTAAGACCTCAATGCTTAGTCATTTTTGGTCTTGGACGTCCGGAGGCCAAAAAATGACGTCATTATGACGTCATTTTAAGACATGGTTTAGACGTCAACTTCTAGACGTCTTATAAAGGTCCGAAAATAAAAATTTAGTTTTCTGGGTCAAAACCCAAAAATCCATTGGTAAGTATTCTTGCCCAACAAATCAGTGTCAGACTAACTCTATTAAATAAAATTATCAGAAAACAAACTTTATTTTTTTAAATCATAACAAATGACAAAAATGAATTTAAATTTTATAAAAGTAATGACAATAATAAATTTATTATATTTTTTTCCAACTTCAATTAGTTCTATCTAGAATCCCAGGACAGTTCGTTTCTTACGCAGATGCATCTGAAATAATAATTAAAATACTACTTATTTTCAATTTTAATTTTAGCGCCTTATGTACCGATAAGTTAGACACCTATATTACCGGCAATGTCATTATTAAATGTTCGGCGCAACACGAATTCGGCCCTTCGGCGTTGTACGGTGTATGTGATCATTGTGACCGGGCCGTATGAGAATTCGAAGACCTCGTTGTACGTTAATATTTATCTATGGTAGTACGATTTCGTTCATTTAAGGTTATACCTAATCTATTGTGTATTCTGTCTTGTATTACAAATAATTAGAAAGAAATATGTACTGCGTTGTGCAACTGGATGAAACAGGCGGCGAAGACCTCGCCGTAGTGTATGAAAACTAGTTGACGCCATTAAAAAAACAGCCGCCAGACACATGGACCCTTTTACAGCATTAAAAAAGTTTATTTTCAAACCGGCAAGTTATTAATAACGTATATTGTATATTTTACTAACTCGGATTCAAGTAATAAGTTAAGATTAATAATAAGAATGTAGTTAGTACTATTACAGGTATTTAAAGTTTTGTTCTCTAATAAGCAATATCTTAATGCTTTTTTAAAGTTTGAGATCAGTCTAGTGTTAATAAATTAGTTGAACACCTGTGCCTATATATTATGTGTTATTAATTAAGGTAACTTAATAATTTGTTAGAGGTAGATACTTTAAAAGTTACCAACTTGAACAAAGGTAGAATACTAGGCAGTATTATAGGTATAGGTATAATATAATATATTTTAAATACGTTTGTTGGCAAAATGTTTACCTTTTATAAATTTGTTCCAGAAAAACTAGTTTAACTATAAGATCACTAATTTTTGTGCAAATTTTTTTAGGTAGCTAAAACACTTAATATACATATATTCTTAGTAGAGATTCTTGTTTTATTTCTTAACCAGAAACCAGACTTATTTTATTTTAGATAAGCAAACGTTATGCAATGGGCGCTCAAAATAGGTATGTTTTTTTATCAATCAAATATTTTGTTTATGCTGGAAAGTGCTATTTTAGATTTTGATCTTGGTCATTTCCGATTTCTTCTAAATTTTAATGTTTCAATTATTTCTAGACATATTTATGTAAGTACACGTCTGGCGAAGCGAAACCTGGGGCGCGGGTTTCAATGCATATAAAAATTAATTTTGAAATTTTTTGGGCGTCCATATTTGTACGTCTTTTTGACGTCATTTCGTCGACTATTTTAAGTCTATTTAGTTTCAAATGAGACGTCCAATGGACGTCAGAATATGACGTCTTTTTGGATGTGACATTACGGTGTCTTTTTGACGTCATGTTGGAGGTATGTTTGACGTCATTTGGACTTATGTGGTGACGTCTTTTGGCCGTCATACAGACGTCATGTGCTACCTGGGTCCAGCTGCCAAGGTAATAAGCTAAGCGTAGTTTAGTGGATATTTATTTCCTAATTTTAACATAAAATTGTTACAAATTTAAGTAATAATAACTGGGTAATATTAAAATATTCTTTTAAAGATAACTCCTCTCGTTAAGTAGTATCGAGGTAATTTATTGAGATTTTTATATAGTAACTAGTAATGTTAAGTTATTGATCAGAGATTTGCAAAAGTACCATGATTTGAAGCTTAATCGCAGTGAGTACCAGGCCTAAATCATATAATTGATACTTGATTATTGTAATTTCTAGTGTTAGAGCGTTAAGATAAAACTTAATTACCATAGCAATTAATATAATTGTAATTTTAACATTAATTATCACCTGTGGCATAAATAGGTCGGCTTAAGTGGCATTCCATAAATTCTTTTAGCATAATATTAACCATCAGTAATCAGAAAATCTAAATTTTAAGAAAGTAGATTGTTCTACTCAAGTACTATTTTTTTTAATAAACTGGTTGTTTGTATTCCTGGTGTTTATTTTGGAGACTGTATTTAGGCTATCATTCAATCTCATTCTATTTTTTTATGCTTTTTCACAGGGTATTTTTTTAAATTTTATTATCCGATTTTCAGATAGAATTTCTAATAAATTTCTTGCAGTAAAAATTTAGTGGCGCCCGCTCTAACTTCCATAATTTTTAACCCACGCCTTTAAAAAGAACAAAACTACAAATGGCTGAGTCAGGCACAGCGGAATGAGTGGTTAGCGAATAAGGCTGGTTACAAACCTACTTAAATAAAGATATATTTCATTCATTTCATAATTGACTTTACCCTAGTGTGTTATTGTTCATTTAAATTTTAAATGTTTTATGTAAATGTTATTAGACATATCATTAAAAAAATTCTATTTGATTTCATTTGATATAGGTAAGAGAAAATATAGAAATTATGGAATCTAATTAATGCCAATCATAGCCTATCAAATTGGTGATTTTTCTGGTCCAACTGGAAGTAATAACTCCTATGTTCACAATGAATGACTATCACAATGTTAAATATCTTACTTGGATTCCAATGTGTCCTCTTCATCTTCACTTTTAATATCAACTTCTTCATGACTTATAAAATCTGGTTGAATCAAATAGTCATCATTACATATCTTCACATTGAATTCTCTAGAAAACAAAATCTTTTCTTATACAACAATATGTTATACTACTAAGTATGAGTAAAAATATTAATAAAAAAGTAAAATAAACAAAGTATATATTTTGATATACACCTAACCATTAGGTATTTTTTTTACATTGACATCGCTGTCATTGTCATATGGGTAATTTAAGAGAAGTCGGATTTATTATGTGAAGTTAAGGATATCATCCTTTGTGCTCCTCACATACCTACACAGCCTGGTCCAACTCAGCAAAAATGATCTTAGCCATCCCAAGGTTCGCAGCCTCTTACACCCACTTTTCCAAGTTTCTCAAACAAAATTTTGTGGTTCATAAGAATAAAAGTTTTGCTTAGATCAAAGTATATGCCCAGAGTAGTTTTACTTTTATAAAGAGATTCTAATATCGACGTTATATGATGAAAACGAGCTATCTAAGTAAAGTAATGTTTAAAAAAATATGTTGAGAACGACTAAAATTCAAAAAAAGGTTTCTCATAGAAATTTTAAACAGGGTATGGGGTACCAATTCTATCTTGAATTTTCTAGACTTAGGGAGAGTTGTAAATTACTTCAAACGACTTGCTATGATAACTATTTAAGTAAAATGGAAACTGATATTAATATTAATCCTAATATTTTTTGGAGACATGTAAATAATGCAAGAAAATCAACAGCTTACCCCAATACAATGTTTTTAGAGAATCAAGTGGCCGAGAGCGATAATGATATTGTTGATCTTTTTGCAGAGCATTTCTCAGCTACTTATTCCAAAGGGAATGTCTATCAATTTGATCAAGACGTTATTAGTAAAACTGTAGACATACATATCTTATCTTAGTGTTTCAATATCTGATGTGTTTGATGGTATGGCCGGGTTACGGATGTCATACACACAGGGTCCTGATAGTGTTCCAGCAGCATTGGTAAAACATTGTATCTATTCCCTTTGCAGGCCTGTACACTTGATTTATCAGTTATCCATTGACTCATCTACTTTCCCAAGATATTGGAAATCTAGTTTCTTGATACCTGTTTTTAAATCGGGCAACAGGCAAGATGTCAGCAATTATAGAGGGGTATCAATTCAGTCTACTTTGGCGAAACTTTTTGATAAGTTGGTTTATGATCAACTTGCTTGGAAATGTAAGGAACTTGTTGTTGGTCAACAGCATGGATTGGTGCAGGGGAGATCGACGGTTACGAATCTGATGGTTTATCAGCAATGTCTGTTGTCTGCCTTTGGGAGGAAGGGTTATGTTAATAGCATTTACACTGACTTCTCGAAGGCATTCGACAGAGCGAATTGCGATCTTTTACGGTGTAAGTTGATTGCATTGGGTTTTGGAATGGATGTTGTTGAATGGATGTCAAGTTTTTATTGGATCGTACTCAGTTTGTTCGTTTGGGTAATTGCCTTTCAAGCGAAATGGCTGTAGTGTCTGGTGTTCCTCAGGGCTCCCACGGTGGCCATCTACTGTTCATCTTGTTTATTAATGACATAGTGAATATGGTAAAACATTCAAAAATATTGATATTTCCCGATGATGTAAAACTATATAAACATATTGAGGGTTATATAGATGGCTCGAACTTACAGTCTGATCTAAATAACATATTCATTAGATTTAAACATAAAAAAATGCTTTTCTATTACATTTGGGCGTTCTCGTGACAATCTACCAGGAAACAGATATGTCTTGAATGGGACTACACTGGAGTCAGTATCTGAAATTCGTGATTTGGGTGTACTATTTGATTGCAAATTAAGCTTTAATAATCACATTGATTCAATTGTAAATAAAAGCAATCAAATGTTGGGTTTTATATCCAGATGCAGTAGGGATCTCAGCCACCAATCTTTTAGGTTACTATATAACACACTTGTGCGCCCAGGGTTCGAATATGCATATGTGGTTTGGTCACCATTATATCAAAAACAAATTTGTGAAATAGAAAGTGTTCAGCGAAAATTCCTAAGATCGTTAGCTTATAGAAGCAATATCAATATTAGAAATATAGACAATAATTATTATATTGACTACAGCATTGTTATGAGAGAGTTTTCTGTTGTTACTCAAGATCAAGACGAGAGTGTGCTGACATGCTCATATTTTTTAAAATGTTAAATGGTTATGTATCTTGTCCTGAACTCCTGGAATGTATTAATGTCAATACTGAGCATAGAACAAGAAATAGTCGAGTGTTTACCATTCCATTTCAGGATTAAAACTATGGTTTTCATGGCCCTCTGGTGCGTATGATGCGCTATTTTAATAATAATAATATTGATCCCTTTGGTATGAGGTTGGCATCCTTTAAAAGAGTATTATCTAGATTAGGTAGTAGTTCTTGAATTTGTTATTTCCTTGATTTTTGAACCTGTTATAATTAATATGTTAAGTATTATGAAATATTTTGCTCAATAATTTTGTATTTTATATTGTTTTGTAAAAATGGATTTCCGTAGAAATAAATAAATAAATAAATAAATACAAAATGAGTTATGGTGTAAAAAAGGCAAAAGTTGTTCAAACATTGATCTTTTAAATATTTTTGAGGACACCGAAGGCATTGCTACAGGTCTATAGTTAGGAATATCATTCTTATCTTCTATTTTATGAATAGAGATGACTTTATTTCTCTTTGACCTGTATTAATTATGTAAAACAGAGGTTTCGATATAAAATGAGCAACCTGTTTTAATAGATTACTTGGAAGTAAGACTAAATTAACACTTAAGAAACAATCAAAGTACAGCCAATTACCAAGACGCACATGATTTTAAAAAATTCTAGCAAATGACAAACAAATAAAGGTATAAAACAGCAATTGAAAACTAAAACAGTGTAACGAAAATTAACATAAAAGAATACAAGGACATTCCCGGTTTAGCAGGGCCTTTCACTATAAAATGTATTAAAAAATAGGTAGAGTGGGGTTATCTGGTCCACTTTTTTTAGATGTATTACAATTTTGCATGTAAGGCAAACAACCAATTATTACTAACACTATAAGACATGAAACTCAGAAAAAAAAACTAACCAAATTACTTTAATTATACTTTATAACTCTCGAGACATATAGCTATGTTTGCAGATTGATATATAGTTCTAATCAACCTTAAGTGATTGAATATTTCCAATACTTAGTACAGAATTGTTTCTAACTGCAGGTATTTAGGTGCCTAGATGCAATTTACAGGTGACTGTAAACATTATAAACCCACTCATTTTACGCTATTTTGATATTTTTTGGGAGGATTATCGTAAATTGGACACTTTTACAATTAACTAATCATGGGGGAATCAATTTTTTCATAAAAAAATCATTAAAAACTTGTAAAAAACTGCTATAAATGCTACTACTTTTCACTGCGGACTTTCAATTTATTATTTTGTTTTTATTCAGGGCAGGTTTGTAGACACCGCTGTGTTGCCATATTTATTCTTTAATTCTTTATGATTTTAAATTAAAAGGGTATATTTTATTTCTCCGTTTGACAATTTTTTGTTAGTCTATACATCAAAATTACAACAAATTAATAATGTAAAAGTAAAGAACAAAATTCAAAATAAAACAGTTACGGGAATAGTGCGTGCGCGCACTTAGGTTCATTTGTGTATTTATGGATTAATCAGGGGTCTCTAGTTCATTAGCGTCTTGCCGCCGGGGAGTCTTGGTTAGTTTGGGTTAGTCTGGGTCAGTTTGGGCTAGTCTCGGTTAGTTTTGGAGAGTATGGGCTAGTTTTGGTTAGTCTGGGTTAGTTTGAAATAGGGAAAAGACAAGCGCGCTACGCGCGCTTGTCTCTTTACTTTGGTTAATTAGAGTGAGTCTCGGTTAGTTTCGGTTAGTCTGGGTTGGTTACTTTGGATTAGTGTCGGTTAGTTCGGGCTAGCTGTGGGAGTTTTCGCGTTAAAATGTATTACTAAACAGCGTCATTTGTGACTTTTTTCAATTTTTGCCGTCAAAATTGTTCTGCGCAATAAGTAACGTGTCACAAAACACCTCTAATTAGATAGTATTACATGTCACACAAAAAAAATTGCAAAATTCAAAAAGTGCGCAAAGTATTTACCGAGGTTTTTTGTATTTTGGTTAGTTTTGGTTACTTGTGATTTTTTGTATTTGTTAACAATTATGGTGTTACATAGATTATGATATATATTTCAATTTGGCAACACTGCATCAGATTTAAATGTTTGTGATCGTCCAGCCGGTGGTGTTCACTCCTGAAAAACAAGCCGTGCATGTACCAGTGAGCCCCCAGGAGTACATACTCGACAGACTTGGTACCATGACTTCTGGTTCCTGTGTGGCTGCAGAATCAATTGTGGAAACCTTTCCATTCGTGAATCTTATGCAGCTCAATACCATTCCCAATGCCAATGGTGTTATGTTGGAACTTGTATTTAGCCATGGTATTTCTGGCACAGTAAAATGTGTAGATAAACCTTTGCTGAAATGTGATAGGCACCATCCGGCCCTGCACATTATTCTCCCCTCTGAAACCTGTTGTGATGTTCTCGAGTATGAAGACTCTATTTTTTATTTTAGTAGCTGTGATTTTAATATTTTAAATGAATTATTATTAGGAATACATTGGGATAATATTTTAACATTAAATGGAGATAGTGATGTACTCAACTTTTATACAATTTTAAATGAACTGATTGACATTTTTATTCCTAAGAAGAAGGTTTTGAATAGGTTTAAATTCCCAGTCTGGTTTAGCGCTGAACTAAAGACCAACATTATTAAAAAAAAAGTTGCTCATAAAAAATTTAAATTATCCAAGGATATTGATGACTATAATACTTTTAGGGAAATGAGGTCCTTGTGTAGGATCCAGGCTGATGGATGCTATAGAATATACATCAGCAAGAGTGAGGGTGACATTTTGGAGAATCCGAAAAGCTTTTGGAAATATATCCATTCCAAAAATCACTCCAATGATTTGCCATCCACGGTGACTTATGGGAGGGCCAGCTGCACCGGTGCTAAGGATGTTGCTGATGTGTTTGCACGGTTTTTTCTTATCAACATATCTGGCTGGCCAAGGGGTACCAATTGTGAATAATAATATACCATCATCACTTAGTAACATGGCACATATATCAAACCTCAGTATCAGAATATCTGATATATGGGAAAAACTAAGCCAGATAGATCCATATAAGTCACCGGGTCCAGATGGTGTCCCTCCGTTGTTTTTGAAAAAATGTTCTTTTGCCCTGTCCAGACCATTATGGATTATTTATAACAAATCTCTCACTAGTGGGGTATTTCCACATTACTGGAAATCATGTTTTTTAGTGTTGGTTTTCAAGAACAACGGAGATAGGATTGATGTTGAGAACTACCGTTCAATAACACTCATGTCACATTTTCCTAAGATTTTTGAACTCTTAGTAATGGAAACACTCACTTTTCTTTTCCGCAATGTCCTGGTTACCGGGCAGCATGGTTTTTCAGTGGTCGTTCGGTGGAAACAAACTTGGCCTTGTATGAGCGTTCTGTGTCTGGTGCACTGGAGTCTGGTGGTGTTGTCGATGCAGTCTACACAGATTTCTCCAGGGCATTTGACACGGTTAGCCATGCAATTCTAATAGATAAGCTTTCCGCCTATGGAGTTTGTGGTAGAGTGTTGGATTCGATGTATTCTTACCTTGTTGGCCAAAGGTTGGTTGAGAATTAAATCTGCACATTCTTTGAATTTTGTGTTCCATCTGGAGCACCTCAAGGGGGACATCTTGCACCACTGTTATTTAGTATATTCAT
>JAEQML010083082.1:0-10602 GCA_016904865.1 Pissodes strobi | reverse complement strand
GTACGTCGCCAATCTGTGTTTTAATACTATTTGAATCAGTAAAACGCTAAAATTTCTCTGAGCAAAAATTCATATTCTACCAGGAGTGCAGAAGCGCGAGGAGGTAAATTTTAATTCGAATATTTTCCCGCCAAAAAGAACAGAAGCAAAACTATGTACGTCGCCAATCTGTGTTTTAATACTATTTGAATCACTAAAACGCTACAATTTCTCTGAGCAAAATTGCATATTCTACCAGGAGTGCAGAAGCGCGAGGAGGTAAATTTTAACTAGAATATTTTCCCGCCAAAAAGAACAGGAGCAAGACTATGTAGGTCGCCAATCTGTGTTTTAATACTATTTGCATCAGTAAAACGCTAAAATTTCTCTGAGCAAAAATTCATATTCTACCAGGAGTGCAGAAGCGCGAAGACGTAAATTTTAACTCGAATATTTTCCTGCCAAAAAGAACAGGAGCAAGACTATGTAGGTCGACAATCTGTGTTTTAATACTAATTAAATCAGTAAATCGCTACAACACTGAAAAAACTGATGTTTTAATGGCAAATGAACTCGCGCAATTGCCCTTTTTGCTTTTGTGGCAAGGGAGACTCCTTAATTTCAATGCCATTGCTTTTGCGCTAACCGAAACCAGTGCAATTGAGTCAAATTCACCGCGCATTTGCCCTATTATGCCTTGGAGCCAAATGAAATGCTTTTAAGTCAAATTAGGGAGTTTCTGGCTAAAGCCGTGTTTTTGTTAGCAAGTCGGTCTTTAGCACAAAATTACTGAATTTGGGCCAATTTCTCCGTGTTATTTATCCTATCCTGAGAGTGAAATGAGATGGTTTTATGTCAAATTCGGGAGCTTCTAGAACTAAATGTCATGCTTTTCGTAACGGGTCTGTGCTTTTGGCATAGGTACATTCCGAGAGGCGTGGTTTCCTACACCTCGATGGTAGTCAGTTTCTCTTGAATATCGAATCGAACAGGTGCGTGTGTCTTTTCCATGGTGAATACATGATCATGAGTAATGTGAAAGAATTCTTGGCGATGTGGCGTTATCAAAATGTTAAGGTATGTAAGTTATGTACAGTTTTCTTCTATTTATGATTTCTTAAAAATTTATATGACAACAATGTTGTTTGATCAAAATCTTTCGTTTAACTAATCTATAGGTTTTATCGTGACATATACCTTAAAATTATACGTATATAATGCCGCTCTAAACTATAATTAGATAATAATTTATATATGTATATAATACACATAATAGTACATTTGTAGTGTAATAATATTAACCACTATAAACATTTTGAATCACCTCAGAAAAAGTCATCAGATAACTTGCAAGCGTCCATCTTTTTTCAATAGAATGCTGGTGTTTTGATGGAAGTTTCCAAAAACATTTCTGCTTATTGGCTAAACGCGCAAGCATTTGTAGCAAAGTCTTAGTCTCTGACATCAAAATCTTAGGATTTTGTTACAATATCTGAAAATTTTGAGCCCGGCTCTTTATTGCTTATATATACTCATGTCTTGTTGCTAAAATTAAGGGCCGATTTAAAAAAAATACATTATAATTTTTTAATTATTATTATTGGTTTAAACTTATATCCGTTTAGGTTATTGTCAGATCCGCCCTTGGCTAAACTATGATTTGTTTTCTTGCAGCGCAAAACATTGACGGATTAAATATAATCAAATTATTACCAAAAAATGAAAAAATGAAGAAGCAGGCATTCTCGAACAAAATATTCTGAGAGATAAAAAGTTGACAAAAGCTATCCAAAGCCTGAAAGATTGGTGATGGTAAATCAAACCTTCAGAACCTGATGTAATTACCAACAATGCTGAAGAAATTAGCTGGATCAGTGTTGATAATTTTTGTTTTAAAATAGGTTTGGCATTGCAACTTTTTGTTGGAGATGCGGTGTTGTCACTGTTTGCCAAGTTCGTATTAGACAAGTACGAGTATATATAAAACTACTAAACAGTGATCTTTTATTTTTTTTGTACCTTCAACAGGATTACTTTTTTGTCAAAACATTTCAGTTCATAAGTGCTTCTGTTTATTTTCAATAGCTAATGTGCTTTTGCTGTTACCAAGTTCGTATTAGTTTTACTTTTTTGTACCATCAACAAAGCGCTTTTCAAAGATTTTTCTTCATATAAGTGCTTTTGTTTATTTTAAATAACTCAAGTGTCTTTTACCTAGTGTAAGTTATTCTTATAAAAATGTCAAAATGTTATTTTTGTTTCATGAAAAGAAACTAATAAAACTATATTTCGATATTCCTCCTGTGTATCTCTATAAATTCTACCGACACCCACATTATATTTAGGTCATATATTTTTCCAAAGACTTTTTGATATGACCACTTAAACGTTATAATTGATTTGTTCTCTTTGGGTAAGTTACTCTAAAATCGAGTATCTTGAGAAGTATATAGGGCGATGTGAGATACAGCCATGGCGAATTTCTCCTAAAAACATGCGAGCTTGTCTATACAAGGCGATCAGTTATATGTGGACCTACCCAAAAACTTTTTTGCTAGTCGGCTTAAAAAATAGTAAAATAGTTTTTGAGGGGTACATATAATTTATCGCCCTGTACAGATAAACTCGCATGCTTTTAGGAGAAATTCGACGTGGCTTTTTGTTGCAAATTCGCAATACTTTTGTCGCAAATGTGCAGAGCTTTTGTAGCAAATTCGCAATGCTCTCTGGCAAATTCGCAATACTTTTGTCTCAAATTCGAAGTGCTTTTGTAGCAAACTCGTAGTGTTTTTTAGCAAATTTATAATACCTTTGTTGCAAATTCGCAGTGCTTTTGTGGCAAATTCGCAGTGCTTTATTAAAAAATCATAATGGACTTTGAAGACAGAGTTGAAACTTTGGCATAAAATCATACAAATTGCTGTGCTTTTATGACAACAACATACCCTTTTGGAACAAGGAATTTTAGGCGTTTACTCCAAATGTGTCCTGAATTTGCATCAATTGAGCGATGCATTTGGCATATATCAAATGCATGGCGCAATTGATTCAAGTGCGTACGCATTTGAGCCAATCAAATTGTTTTTTCAGTGAATTTCTCGAGCAAAAATGCATATTCTACCAGGAGTGCAGAAGCGCGAGGAGGCAAATTTTAACTAGAATATTTTCCCGCCAAAAAGAACAGGAGCAAGACTATGTAGGTCGACAATCTGTGTTTTAATACTAATTAAATCAGTAAATCGCTACAATTTCTCTGAGCAAAAATGCATATTCTACCAGGAGTGCAGAAGCGCGAGGAGGTAAATTTTAACTAGAATATTTTCCCGCCAAAAAGAGCTGGAGCAAAAATATGTACGTCGCCAATCTGTGTTTTAATAATATTTGAATCTGTAAAGCGCTACAATTTCTCTGAGCAAAAATGCATATTCTACCAGGAGTACAGAAGCGCGAGGAGGTAAGTTTTAGCTCGAATATTTTCCCGCCAAAAAGAACAGGAGCAAACTATGTACGTCGCCAATCTGTGTTTTAATACTAATTAAGTCAATAAATTTCTACAATTTTTCTGAGCAAAAATGCATATTCTACCAGGAATGCAGAAGCGCAAGGAGGTAAATTTTATCTCGAATATTTTCCCGCCAAAAAGAACAGGAGCAAGACTATGTACGTCGCCAATCTGTGTTTTAATACTAATTAAATCAGTAAATTGCTACAATTTCTCTGAGCAAAAATGCATATTCTAACAGGAGTGCACAAGCGCCAGGAGGTAAATTTTAACTCGAATATTTTCTCGCCAAAAAGAACAGGAGCCAGACCATGTACGTCGCCAATCTGTGTTTTAATAATATTTGAATCAGTAAAACGCTACAATTTCTTTGAACAAAAATGCATATTCTACCAGGAGTGCAGCAGCGCGAAAAGGTAAATTTTAACTCGAATATTTTCCCGCCAAAAAGGACAGGAGCAAGACCATGTAGGTTGCCAACCTGTGTTTTAATACTAATTAAATCAGTAAATTGCTACAATTTCTCTGAGCAAAAATGCATATTCTACCAGGAGTGCAGAAGCGCGAGGAGGTAAACTTTAACTCGAATATTTTCCCGCCAAAAAGAACAGGAGCAAGACTATGTACGTCGCCAGTCTGTGTTTTAATACTAATTGAATCGGTAAAATGCTAAAATTTCTCTGTGTAAAAATGCATATTCTTCCAGGAGTGCAGAAGCGCGAGGAGGTAAATTTTAACTAGAATATTTTCCCGCCAAAAAGAACAGGAGCAAAACTATGTACGTCGCCAATCTGTGTTTTAATAATATTTGAATCAGTAAATTGCTACAATTTCTCTGAGCAAAAATGCATAGTCTACCAGGAGTGCAGAAGCGCGAGGAGGTAAATTTTAGTTCGAATATTTCCCGCCAAAAAGAACAGGAGCAAAACTATGTACGTCGCCAATCTGTGTTTTAATACTAATTAAATCAGTAAATTGCTACAATTTCTCTGAGCAAAACTGCATATTCTAACAGGAGTGCAGAAGCGCGAGGAGGTAAATTTTAACTAGACCCCTAGATCGTCTGCTGACTTACAGAGGACCGGTTGCATCGCGAAGACATGCGTCACCTCACGTAGCTAGTCAATCACGCGCCTCTCATTCACAACTGCACCCTGAACTGAAATCTTGCGACCGGTTATCATGATCAGATATAGAAAATTAAATATCCAGTGCCTTTGTTACGTCCAGCCGCCCTGTATCATTTGGCATCATTGCTAAGAGGCTGGACTGTTCATAAAATTTTATAACCTTAATAGATTTTTCATTTCAATAGGAACCAATTTCGTAATGTACCTACTCGTATTTTGTAAAAAAATAACAGGGCGATAAGGTTGTATTTTACGCCCGGAATGGAGGCCATCAACGGACAGTTCAAAGCCCGATCGCGTATATAATATTTAAAAATATTATTAATTTGGTAAGCAATTTTGTGAACAAAAAGAGGAGTTTATAGGCATTTTTCATGCATGTTTATCTAATTTTACCTTTCCGCTGCACAGCAAGGAAATGTCCCTTCGATTGGCAACACTGGACACTGCTTGTAACAGGTGACAAAGCTGGCTTTAGATCACCAGCACCAACTAATTGCGCATTGAAATCTGTGGTTCCTACCATCGTGTGCGTATAACCAATGCTCCAAGGCCTCCGATAATATACGAGTATAACTCAAATCTAAAGTCCAAATTTGCTAGATATGGCTTGGATTGCATATTTTTGAAAAGTTCGAAATTACAAGTTCCATTTCCAACAGTTTATTTTATAATTTACTTAACTTTTAAATGTTTTAGGTACACGATCCAACTATTTAAAAAGGGATTCAAAGGACATCTCCACGAATCAGACGTTTACGAAGTGCCGACCTTTTGCGGCTCGAAACGATGCGGCGACAAAATCGAGAGGGATTGGCAACATTGCAAAACGACACTCGGACTTCTAATCAAGAGATTCGGACGCAAATACTTTCTCTATACCGCCATACATTTAACGTGGAATCTGATTCATAGGTAATTGCCACTTAAGTACTCTAAGCCAATATTGTTGTTCCGCACAAATATTACTAATTTTCAATAAAGAGTTTTTCCACACGTGGCACACGTGTGGAAAATGTTCGAGTTAGGAAATGACAGAAAACGGAATCCATAAATCAAAGTGAGATCGATAATCTTAGCTCGCGCATAGACTCCACCCTCCCGACGCCATAATGAATCCATCTACAAATGAAAACTAAGCAACGCCCACTTCGTTATCACTGGTTGGTTTTTCCATGCTCGAATTCTCTATTCGATTCATTGAACTCCACTCACTAACCTCGCATAAACAAGAATAATAATTGAAATCGGAACACATAACCTCACCTTTTAAACTAAAAAGCCACAAGACCGATTAATTTTATGAGGTTATGTTGATTTTTCTACTTCTAATTTCCATTTTTCCCCATCTAACTGCCTGCAGCAAAGCCATAACAAGAACAAGACCGATTCATTTGTATTGTGGCTTCATCTACTTCATCCGAAAAGTGTTGCAACCAACATCAAGACAAATTATGAGGTTATGTTGATTTTTCTACTTCTAATTATATTCCCCCATCTAACTGTCAAATTTATTTAACAATGAAGCTTAGATCGGGTTCGCAGTCAGTTCATCTGAGCACGTTAATCATTTAATCCTACATACGGGATTGGTCATAAAGTAAGCTTATCTTCTTCATTTTTCAGCACGATACAACCGTACGCACTGAGTCGTTTCATCGCGTACTTTGAAAAAAACCAAACCCATATCTCAAAATCCGACGCTCGGTACTACGGTTGTGTAGTAATATTTCTATCGATCTTCCGAAGCTTATGGATACACAACTATTTCATGCTGGAGTGTACCTTATGTGTTCAAATTAGGGCAGCAATTACGTCGATGATGTACAGGGTAAGTAGAAGTATTTCGTGGACACGCCGTATATATATTAAGCTTTGTTTAAGAAATTCATAAAGCTGCGTCCGGAACAAGTCAAAGGTTCGAGCATGGGAAGCATAGTAACGATCCTGACCAAGGATATTAGAACCATCGAGACCACAATTTGGCCTTTGAGTGACATGATCATAGGATGCACCAAGTTCGTTTATTTGACTTATTTGCTCTACCAACGGATTGGAATACCGATGTTTGCAATTACTGGCTTAATGACGTTTGCAATCGTGGTTCAAGGTAGGTGTCTTTCTGAGGCTTGGTTTTTTTTTAAAGTGGTTTCCCCAATAGACCTATTCTGTAACTGTAATCGTCGATGTCACCCCATAATTCCCTGTATTTCATATCTAAGTTGCTTGAAGTAGATATAGTAGGTATGACAGTTCAGGGCCCTCCGCCGCGGAGGAGATGCGCAGTAGCAAAAATCGCTCACGTGGGCTACACCATTTTTAAGGCGTGGCATCGGATAGTTGACAGATGACAAGTGACAGCTAACCAATGACAGGTGATGACTAGCGCAGTAGTAAAAAATGGTTCGCGTGGGCTACGTCATATTTAAGGCGGGGCATATGATGAATGAAGTGACGTTTGACAAAAGGCGGCTGAGAAATGACTTGCGCAGTAGCAAAAATCGGCCACGTAGGCTACGCTATTTTTTGTCCTGCCTGTCTGTCTGTGTTCTGTCATAGCGTAGCCCACGTGGCCAATTTTTGCTACTGCGCAAGTCATCAACTGTCATTTGTCAGCTGTCACTTGTCATCTGTCAACTATCCGATGCCACGCCTTAAAAATGGTGTAGCCCACGTAAGCGACTTTTGCTACTGCGCATCTCCTCCGCGGCGGAGGGCCTTGAACTGTCATACTATATCTACTATTCACATTTGTTTATTTTTCAGTAATATTGGCCAAACTTGTGCTAAAATTCCGGCTGAGAGTCGGCAAGTTGTCGGACAAGAGGCTTCATTTCACCAGGGAAATTCTCTCAGTCTTAAAAATCATTAAAATGTACACATGGGAGACGTTCTTTCACGATAGAGTATGTGAAGCCAGAAAGTAAGTTAGTAGATAACGTCGGGGAGTTCTGCGCCCTTCGCCATCCGATAGAAACGTTTCCGAAGCTAAAGCATGTATACTTATAATCGAAGCCAAAGCAGAGTGTTATAACCGAATTTCATCGTATTTGGTCGGGTTTTATATTTTTATACAGGGTTTTTCAAACGCGTTGAACTATATTAGAGGTTCTGGAGATCGAAAAGAGACTTTTCACGGTGCATCGAAGGACGATAGGGCACAGAGCTTTAAACTGAATAAAAAAAAGTGCTTATTTAGAGCTGCTAAGCTTTCTTTAGAGTATATGTTCAGAAGATATGTAGATTTTGTTTCTGTTCGCAGGAAAGAGACGAAGGCAAATTTGAGAACGTGGTACTTGGGTACCATAATAACCGCTTTCGGAACGCTGTTCGCGAAACTTTTGTTTCCGCTTTTCTTGTTGACCTACATCTCCTTGGGATATTCTATCAGCACAGAGCTCGTGTATTACCTTATGAGTATATTTAGGGTAAGATATACGTAGATCAGAACCATAATGCGAGCATCAGCTTAATAATGACAAATTAGCATTTTAGAGCAAATGTCAACGATTTATTTTATTGCAAGTTAGTTCACTCCAAAACTTATAGCTTCTCAAAAATCGTAATTTCGTGGGACTCACTTCAATTTTCGATCAGTTTGCTCCAGTAGTTCGAGAAGAAGAAGCAAAACAGGTTATTATTCATTATTTCTTGAATTCTCCCATCATACGGTATCTTAAATACTTCAGAATTTCCCCATGGCGAATTTTGAACACAATCCTTTATAATATGATTTTCCTTCGCCATTTTGTCAAGAATTTTAAAATTAAGATTTTTGTCCTCATCTAATTTTTTTACTTTCTATTTAAGATATTTACAAAACTCAGTCATATATCACGTTTGATCATGGGTTGCAATAGTAGTAAGTATTTTCAATAGGACATCGAGTAAGTTGGATCCTAAAATGTGAAGAAGGATCATCATAAATTTGAGAAAAGCTTAATGCTATAGTTAATAGAAATCTCTGATCAGTTTACACTGAAATTATTAACCGAACGCTCCATTCTTCTTCTCAGTCCGCACGTCACTTCGCGCCATCATCCCCGAAAGTATGTGGATGACTCCAGAGCCAATCGGAACAATGTCAATAGGACCCGTGAAGTAACGGCGATATGTATATTGAAAAAGGGCGGCATCAGTCTATACATTTCGAACAAAATAAAGAGGACGGTCAAGAAAAGCTATGTAGCCCAATGCTGGGACTAAAATGACTCAGTAATAGGTCGTAAGGCTACCCCCTCCTCCTTTCTCATCCGGGCTTGGGACCGGCAATGGCGGAGTTATGAATGCCAGACAAAATTAAGCAGACAGTGAAATGTGAGCGATAGGAAACTCAAGCTAGAAGCATGAGAATATTTGGATTGAAGAATCTCGATGACATACATGTCAAAGTAGGGATGAAATAAACTGTCCTGCTGTGCTGCAGCAACTTCGGCTTTGGTCCCAAAGGGTAAACTCGAACTAGTCCAATCCAATTCATCGACTCTATTGAAGCTGATAATGAAAAGAAGCCAACAATGAAAGAATATTTACAATGCAATTTACAATTCAGTCACATTTCATGTGGGATGCGAAGCTATTAAGGCCTTTCACTAAGACATCGGGGCAACTGGATCCTGAAATATGAAGAAGGATCTTCATAAGTTTGAGACAAGCTTAGTGATAGTAAACAGAGATCTCTGATCAGTTTACACTGAAATTGCTAACCAAGCGCTCCACTCATTTTCTCAATCCGCACGTCACTTCAGTCATCTTTCCCCGAAGATATGTGGAATGACTTTGGAGCCAATCGGAACCATGCCATTAGGACTCTTGAAGAAACGGGATATGTAGAAAAAGGGCGGCGTCAGTCTACATATTTCGAATAAAACAAAGAGGACGGTCATGAAAAGGTATGTAGCCCAATGCTGGGACTAAAATGACTCAGTAATAGGTCGTAAGGCTGCTCCCCTCCTTCTTTCTCATCCGGGCTTGGATGAAATGTAAGCGATAAGAAACTCGAGCTAGAAGCATGAGAATATTTGGATTGAAGAATCTCGATGACATACATGTCAAAGTAGGGAAGAAATAAACGTTCCTGCTGTGCAGCAACTTCGGCTTTGGTCCCAAAGGGTAAACTTGAACTAGTCCAATCCAATTGATCGACTCTATTGAAGCTGATAATGAAAAGATGACAAAAATTAAAGAATATTTACAATGCAATTTACAATTCAGTCAAATTTCATGTGGGATGCGAATCTATTAAGACCTTTCACTAAGACATCGGCTCAGCTGGATCCTGAAATATGAAGAAGGATCGTCATAAATTTCAGACAAGTTTAGTGATAGTAAACAGAGATCTCTGATCAATTTACACTGAAATTGCTAACCGAGCGCTCCACTCTTCTTCTCAGTCCGCACGTCACTTCAGTCATCTTTCCCCGAAGGTATGTGGGATGACTTTGGAGCCAATCGGAACCTTGCCATTAGGACTCTTGAAGAAACGGGACTTGAAAAAGGCGGCGACGGTTACGAATGCCGGACAAAATTAAGCAGACAGTGAAATGTGGGCGATAAGAAGCTCAAGCTAGAAGCAGAGAATATTTGGATTAAAGAATCTTGATGACATACATGTCAAAGTAGAGGAGAAATAAACTGTCCTGCTGTGCTGCAGCAACTTCGGCTTTGGTCCCAAAGGGTAAACTCGGACTAGTAGAATCCAATTCATCGACTCTATTGAAGCTGATAATGAAAAGAATCCAAAAATGAAAGAATATTTACAATGCAATTTACAATTCAGTCAAATTTCATGTGGGATGCGAATCTATTAAGACCTTTCACTAAGACATCGGGTCAGCTGGATCCTGAAATATGAAGAAGGATCATCATAAATTAGAGACAAGCTTAGTGATAATAAACAGAGATCTCTGATCAGTTTACTCTGAAATTGCTAACCGAGCGCTCAACTCTTCTTCTCAGTCCGCACGTCACTTCAGTCATCTTTCCCCGAAG
>JAEQML010083081.1:0-10602 GCA_016904865.1 Pissodes strobi | reverse complement strand
AATAATCCTGTTTACAGTTTTGCAGATGACAGTACCCTTGTCTCCCACTTTAGATCAGAAAAACCCTTACCAGCGACTGAGACTCATCACCGCAGACAGGAGCAGATTACAGCAATTAATCAAGACCTGGAGAAAGTTCAAACTTGGGGCGACCGAAATTTGGTCCAGTTCAATGCAGCAAAGACCCAACCAAGAGGGCCAATACAGCGGGCCCTGACATCATTATGGCAGGGTCGACCATTCCTTCATCCTCGTCAATCGGACTGCTGGGTATCTCGGTCAACAGCAATATGTCCTGGACCACGTTGCTAACATCGCAAAATCAGCCTCCCAGAAGCTTGGTGCGCTATTTCGCAACAAAAAACTCTATACACCGCAGCAGTTGCTCTTGCTCTACAAAGCGCAAATAAGACCGTGCTTAGAATATTGCTCACATATCTGGGGTGCCACACCAAAGCACACCCTAAAGCTGCTGGACTCCATTCAGAAGAGAGCTGTGCGTCTCGTCGGCTACCCGGAGTTGACCCGGAATCTAGATAGTCTGGAACACCGCAGACATGTAGCCGAGATATCTCTGTTTTACAGATACTTTCACGGCAGATGTTCTCAGGATTTGGTCCGCCTCATCCCGCCCCTGGCAGCTCCTGTCAGACAGTCACGACAGACGGCAAGAGCGCACCAGTTCGTCGTACAACTGGAAACACCTAGAACATCGCTTTACAAGAACTCCTTTGTCTGGCGCAGTGCATCACTGTGGAACACACTCCCAGAACATCTGTTTCCCACTAATTACAACTTACAAATATTCAAGAGCCGTGTCAATCAACATCTTCGCACACACACCGCTCGTCGAGCGCCATAGGGTCTCCCTTTAGTGTGTGTGCCACTGCTATTAAAAAAAAAATTCTTTCAAACTAAGAAAGTATACGACCTGAATCATGATATATATTTTTTTACATGATAATTAAACGACCGTCATTAGGCAGCGATAGAAAATAAAAGGTTATAAAATAATTTACTTTTAAAATTTAACCAAAATAGAAATGGGCAACCAAACAAAACATTCCTAAGTATAGATTTAAAATAATAAGATATACAAGTGTTGCTACATAAAATACAACTAATTAAATATTTAAGTATATAAAACAAAACTTCTTAAAGACATTACGTATAGTTCGTTTTATGGAATGGTTGATAACTTTATTAAATAACACAAAAATGTATAGATAACATTTTATTTCTTAATAAGGCACATTATTAGGCACAACTACTGAAAAATAAAAACACATCAAAATACTGCTATTATTAAAGCTAAATGGATTTTATTACCATGGATTTTTTTATCTTTTAATTATAATTAATACTATTAGGTGTCAAAGGCCTTTATACGCATAATGATATGCATCCCTTTTTATGCGCAGAACGATTGATGCCATGCATTGATAGACTTGTGATGTTATTATAGAATAGAAAATTATATATTATCATGTTTATATTATTATATATGTTATATTGGTTAAGTATTATTAAATGCATTAGATGTAAGATACATTTTAGACAAACGGGGCTCCAATTCTTCTATTTCCATATCTGTTATTCTATGATCTTGCTCTGAATTATTTCTTAATCTTTTTACTAACAAACACTTCCTTCTATTTCCATATCTTATAGTATAAGTATTGTATAGTCATAAGAACAGGCTTTATATGTTAAAAGATACAGGATTAAGTAAATCATTGCTACATAAGGTTACATATACACAAATGTACTTTAAAATATTTCATTGGTTACATACCGCAAAAGGGAAGAAAAATTTTAGGTCTAAGAAAAAACATTCTTGGTAAAGGGGGGAGGTGTAACGGTATAAGTATATACCCTGTATATCTGCGACAGCATATCGTAACTATTAAATATTATGATAACACCGTTTATTAACTGCATACGATTGCACACGACAGCAAGACAGCTGACCTGATTAGAGTTCATAGGTTGTAATGTAATGTAGCTGCGTATCATCATTAATTAATATCCTAGCTATCAAAATTGTAACACTGTTCATTGAAATAATCAATACATAGAGTTAAATAAACTCAAAGTCTATTATTTGGGCCTCGGACGAACGAACCTGACTCAACTGGCAACTCAAGGGGATATAAAATAACGCCCCATGGTTGAGTCATTACAATAGCCTATAGTACTAGACTAGAACTAGTTTTAGTTATTCTAGTTGGTGAGTGGGAGAGCTGCCTAAGGTAGCTCTCCCACCAGGTCGACCGGTTGCATGAAACAGATTGTGCGCAACTGGTTTCATGAAACTAATCGCGTAGACATTCGCACACCGAGTCGATGTTTATCCAGTTGTGATAGCAATATCGCCGTCATGTGGCAGTATTTAAGACGCCGAAAATGAAGGAAGTTTTGGGTGCACCCATACATTGTCAATAACTACGATCGAAGAGCTTTTGTAGCAGCAAAAGAGCTTCAAGGTTATCCTCAAACGTGTCACGTGTCATGCGTTCTAGCGCATGACACTTTCTCCCAATGCGAATTTGCGAATAACTATCTAATTTATAGTTATTCAACAGGGGTACTTTTCCACCTCTTGTACGAATTGAATATTTTTAAACTGTTCATTTGTCGCTATTTTTATGTAAACAAGAGGCTCTGTCGCTCACACTAGACGACTGAAAACCAAGCCGCGACCAGCCGAACTGATCGCATGCAATTTCAGTTGCGTGGTTGCGTGCGATCCTGATCTTAGTCGCGGCAGTGGGTTTTTTTGTCGTCTGGTAAAAATGCCCTCTTATGCACACCCCCCGGTTGAAGGGTAGTGTTGGAATCGGTGCAGTACCATACCAACTAAAACATCCAGGTAACGCCGACTTGTGCGTGGACCCCTCTAGGGGATCATCTGCTGCACGTCGGTTAAGGACTTCCGGGATCGAATCCTATTAAGTCCTAATCATCAAGCTTCTCAGACATCACTTGCGGTTACTGGTCCGCGCATCTCTGGTACAATGTGTCATCTCGTGTTTGTATGTTTATCCAATTAGACTTCTAGGTCTATTGTACTTGGCCCATCTCCTGGTCCCTGGGTCGTCTGGGTGATAGTTAATCACTTCTCTCAATTCTTCATCAGCATGGTTTTTTGCCTTTAGGAATACGCGCCTGACCTTTTCGACTATAAGGCTCGACGCCCACAGAAGAGACGAGGCGCGGACGTCGGACGGGGACGTGGCGCGGACGCGACTTACTTTAGTTATTCACCATATAAAGTAACGAGGCAACGCTGATAAGGGAAGTCAGGCGGAGACATGTCTTTACGCGATCGAGCCGCGTTTCTTTTTAGTCTCCAGAGGCTTATTGACGAGGCGAGACATATGTTTAAAATGGGCGACTCCGAACTTAACGTTCATTTAATTGAATTAATAGAAGAAAATTCGTGTTTATATGATGGCAATAGTATAGAAAGATCTTAACCGCGCCTACGTCCTTACCTCGTCTCTGCCACGTCCGCGACGCGTCGCCGCCCCATCTCTTCTGTGGGCGCTAGGACTAAAGTCTGGTAAAGGCTGCCTGCTCGTTGCAGGTCAGCATTTCGGACGAACCATGGTGCGCCGACTGCTTTCCTGATTAGCACATTCTCAGTACTCGTTAGCAATTTAATGCTTGATTTCGCTGCGAATCCCCAGGCTGTTTAGCCATACGTCAGTTGACTTCTCGCTATCGACTTAATCATGATGAGTTTTGTCTTCAATGCCATTTGGCTATTCCTCCCGATCAGGGGGTTTAGCATGGCCATTGCTCTTTTCGTTTTGTCCTTAGCAGCTCGGATGTGCCTTTTCCATGTTAGGCCACGGTCCAGGTATACTCCGAGGTACTTGACTTCGTCGCTCCAAGGAATGTTGATGTTATTGATCCTTATTTGTGGTCCTGCAGCCTTTCTCCTTCTTTGAAGGAGTATGGTTTGCGTTTTCCTCTCGTTGACTTTGATCTTCCACTTGACCATCCAATCAGTTATTTCATCTGTAGCTCTTTGCAGCACAGTGCTTATCCTCTCCGTGTTGTTATGCGTATATTGTATCATTGTATCGTCAGCATACAATGATACCTGCACATCTTCGATCGGTGGTATATCATAGGTGAATACTGAGTACAGGGCCGGTCCAAGGGCTGAGCCCTGCGGTACTCCTGCCTCAAGCATTCTAGGCCCAGATATCTGTAATTTGCAGGATTGGTTTTATCCTTACCCGGTTGGGTATCACTATCACCTCAGCCTCCTTCCACCTGTCTGGGAAGTGTCCGAGTCTCATCATCGCATTGATGATGTTGACGGTTGCTGTTATGGCCTTCCTCGGTAGCTTTTTTGAGCATTTTGTGTGTTATTTTGTCTTCTCCTGGTGCTTTCTTTGTTTTCAGCCTCTTTATGATGTCCGCAACCTCAGCTGGTGAGGTCGGAACATCACATCTAGGCTGAATTTGTCTCGGCTCGTGGCGCATGACTGTTTCCTGTACGTCCTCGCGGTGTTCTTCATCCTCGTCAGGATCTTCGTTTAGCCTGCCTTGGTTCTGCACGGTTTCGGCGAGTAGTTCCGCCTTGTCCACGTCCGCATAGACCAGGCCTCCTGCCCCGCTAATGGCGGGATAAGAGTCCTGGGATTGCGGAGTGCCCTCTGCATCTGCCAGGCTGTGTTCTCGAGGGTCAGATCCCTGAGCTTACGTTGCCAGGATTCGTCTCTATGCACTTTGAGCATTTCTTTCAGAGCGCCGCTGTGCTGGTTCAGCGTGACTCGGTCGTTGTCTCTGCCGGTTCTTGCATAAACGCGCCTGAGTCTCCTATTCTCTCGGGTCATGTTCCTTATCTCGTCAGAAAGATCATCATGTCTTCGAGTGTTGGATAAATCTTCTACAGCAGTACTAGAGTTGAAGGCCTGGATGATGTTGTTTTCCAGATGTTCCACTTCAGTGTCTAGCTGCTGGGCGTTGTTTATTCGTCCAATTCGAGTATTGTCTCTAATCAGGTTCTGGTATCTAAACCAGTTGGTCTTTTTCCTCGTTCTCAGGTTGGTTCTTGCCAGTCTAAGATTGATGCACAGCATTATAGGGTTGTGATCTGATGTCCCTTCCACTATGGTTTCTATCTCCGTGTCGAATCGCACGTTTTTGAGAAGTGCTATGTCCAGGATTTCGGGCCTTCCCGCACCATGGTAGGAATGTGGGCTGGTCCGGTCCTAGAGCATCTACACCTCTATCTTCACAATATTGTGCCAATCTTTGACCGTTCTTGTTTGTCCTGGAACTGTTCCACTGCTGATGTTTGCAGTTCAGGTCCCGAATGATGATCTTGGGTCTTGGGTCTCGAGTTAGCTCCTCTATGTCGTCTTCATGTATCAGATCTTGGGGCGGAAGATAAACCGAGGTTATCTTGATCTCTCCACGTCTCGTAGAGACTCTTATGGAGACCGCCTCAATTTCTGAATCCATTTCGACTCCTAGGTTGGTATGCTCTATCTCGTTGTTTACAACTAGAGCAACCCCGCCTTCTGCAGGGTTTACTCTGTCGTGTCGGTAGATGGAATATCCTGGTAGTGAGAAGTTTATCGATCTGTCAATTCTGGTCTCTTGCAAGGCCAGTACCGCCGGATTATATCGTTGCAGAAGTTCTTGGACTTCTGTCCTGCGGCATCTAATGCCGTTGATGTTCCACGACATAATTATGAGGCGACCGATATCTTCACTGTCCATTCATTGTTTTGAAAGCTTCCTGTACCATCTTTTGTAGTAATGGTACCATCATCGCCATGACCTGATCTTGGATCATGCTTTTTATTGGTGCCATGGTCTCTGTGGCTGGCACTTCTTCTTTCTTGTTGTTTTTGTTGTTTTTGTTATTTTTATTGTCATTTTTATTTTTATTGTCCGCCGGCCTGGGCGGAGCTTGTGGTTTCGTCTGCGGATTGCTTCCTGCAGGTTTCTACGACGGGTTGCGGTCCGCCGGTCTAGGCCTGGGGGTTGTCGCCTGCTCGTGTGCTCTTGTTGTCCTCACTTGCTGTTGGGCTGGAGTCTTCTTTGGGAATTGTTCACATCCCTTATAGTTGGCAGGGTGGTCCTTGTCGCAGTTGGCGCATTTCGCGTTTTTGACTCCCTGTTCCCTGGGGACTGGGCATTCTTTCGCCTGATGCTTTTCTCCACACCTTACGCAAATGTGGGGGAAACAACATCCTCCTTGGGTGTGTCCGAACCTTTGGCAGCGGTAGCACTGCCTCGGACCTTCTTGTTTGACGTATTTTTCGACTCTTACGAGTGTACTATATACGTGTCTCAGTTGGAAGATTTCGTTGCTCTTGGTTTTCACCAAGAACAACGGCATCTTCTTCTGGTTGCGTCTGCTAGTCATCTGGGCTAACTCGACTTCTTTGTAGCCCATTTCTTGAAGGTCTGCCTTCAAGTAAGCTTCGTCCGTGTTTAGTGGTAATCCTCTAATTACCACATGAATCTTCTTGTCCTCAGGCAGCTGGTAGGTGAAGAATGCCCTATCCTGTCCTATTAGGAGGTTGGTCAGTGCCCTGTAGTCCGCAGTGGTCTTTGTATAGACCTTGCATGTTTTGTCCCCTCGTCTTAGCGTAGTGGATCTCAATCTTCGCTGCCTGCATGGTTTGTAGGAGTTGCCTCCAGTCTTCGTTCCCCTCTACGGTGATAGGGGGGATGATGTCCTTGGCCGCTGGCTTCTTTGCTAGGCTAGCGTAGGATGAGGTCTGCTCCTCTGTTGCTACGTCCATCCCTTCGGAAGTCTTCTTTGACGCTTCTTGATGCGTCCTTTTAGGCGGCTGACTAGTTTCGCGCTCCTCGGAGCTGTCGCGGCTCCTAGCCTGCCGTTTCCTAGTTTCATGCTGTCCAGCTGTAGGGGGGGGTCTGCTACAGGGGGGGTTGCTGCAGGGGGGGCTGCTGCAGGTGGGGTTGTTGCTGGGGGGTCGACTTTCTTTATTTGAGACTCGAACATCTTTTCGAGTCTCGCCAATCTCGCTTGTGTTTCCTCTTTTTCCCGTTTCTCTCGGTTCCTCTCTTCTATCAGGATTTCATACGCTCTGAGAAGTTCCTTGAGCTTCGCATCGCTGGTAGCTTTGGCAGTCCTCGCTCTGTTCGTCTCTGCTTTTGCTTTAGCTAGTCTTCTTGCCGCTCTGGTTGCTCCGGAACGCACTGAAGTTTCCGAGCAGTCGCTTTTGCTGCTGTTGCCATCATCTTGGATTTCCTTGGTTTTTGTATTTTTCACTGTCGCACTTACACTGTTTACACTATTCCCAGCCAGCGCATTGGGCACCCCCTTTGACGAGGTAAAGGCCGGGAATTCACTATCGCTAATGCTAGCCATAGGGCTGGCGCTACTTTGCCTTAATATATTAGAATCTACCTCTACTCTTAAAAAATTCTCATTACTAAAAATCAAAGTTTTGTCACTCACCTGATTCTTCTTGACCATGTTTGATCCTTGTCCTCTGGAAGGCTATTGCCTGAGCAATTTGCACCCCTTGCTCTGGAAGCAAGGGGTTACATATCTTCTTGAACTTCACTCGGGCCTTAATCCTGCGTCGTGGTTTTCTATATTTTCGCCTGGCACGGCACTTGTCGTCACTGTACTTGACCTAAGTCACTCGTTTCCACTAGGGAAATCTAAAGTCGCACTGTTAAGCGCTAATCGTCTCCCGTATATGTTCTCTCATCCACTGTGGGAGACAGTCTGTGTATTTAAATACAAAAGTCGTACGCGGGAAAAATCGCAAGTTGCGTACAATCGGTTTCATGTAACCGGTCGACCCGGTGGGAGAACTGCCTTAATATGCATGATTATACCAAAAGAGTCGAAAATGGACCGAAGAGATTCTTGAGCAGCACACACATTGGAAAAGTCAACATTAAGGTCGCAACACAAAATTAATTTGCATTTTAAAGGCAGGGACTCAAGCAAGCTCAGTAATCTTTGGCTGAATATATGCATGTCAGCGTCAGGTGTTCTGTAAATACAAACAAGATAGAGATCATAAGCATTATGACGATGGAAAATTCAAATACTTTCTCAGACAATAAATTATCGAACTTGTCACTGCCGAAAAGTCGTTGTTAGTAGACATTATCATAGTACCTCCATGAGATAAATTACTTCTATTAAATCTGTACTATAATTCCAATGTTCAGTTATGGCAATGATTTCTGGAATACTAATCTCTTCTAATAAAAGACATAATTCATCTGCTTTGCTGGCTGAAATTTGCATACCTGTTCCTCTTAGAAGTACTCGCAGTGATAATTCATTTGATGTACTTTTGTACCATACAAATTATGGTGCTCAAGCGTTTATTTCACGATCTACCAGCCTTGCTAATAATGCCGTGAATCCCGACTCCTTCTGTACCTAGTTTCCTGAGACAATTTAAACAAATTCGCAGTGGGTAACATAAGGTTATTAGCAATTTGTATAGCGATTACTATTGTTGTTATTCTCGAGGCTTATTTTAGTCTTTAGTTTAATATTTAAGTCTATTTTTTTCTTTTTATATTTTTATTTTAGTACTAAGTTTGTACTGTCCGTCAATAAATAAATGCATGTTGGTAAGAGTGAAACATATTAATATTATTTACAAAACAATTTTGATGTTCAATGTAGCCGCCATGATTTTCAAAGCAAGCCCGGAAAACCATTTTTAGTTTTTCAAGACTTGCCGTAATAATATAACGTTCCCTGTTTATACGGTTAATTTAATGGATGATTTTGTTTCTCAATTCGTCAACGTTCCTGCTTCCTGCTTCTCTGACGATATACTAAAGTTTCAAATGTCCCCATTGTAATATCGGAGATATTAGGTTAGTTTGGGTTCCATTACGGCCAATCCACTCGGGGTGCCGCTAATTTAAGAAGTCGACATCACGAACTGCATGAGGTGGAGCTTCATCGTGCTACCATTTAAAATTTTCATATTCTGCCAGTGAGAATTCATTCAGGAGGTTATCAATTTTATTTTGAAATAGTTTTAGGTATCTTGGGCTGGTTAAATTGCCATTGAAAAATAGGCCCAATGATCTTATTATTAATAATATCACACCAGATATGAGCCGATGCTCGTCCTTCATATATTATGGTTTCTTAACTTCTCGGATGAACCCAAGAATGCATATTATGTCGATTACATTACACATCCCTGCAGTGCATGCTGTACAGTACCATTAAAAGAGGCTTCCGAGCTTGCTTTGACAATAATGGCGGCTACACTGGGAACCATAATTATTAGAACTGTTTTGTTAATAATGCTAATAATAAAGGTATTTCACTTTTACCAATATTATAATATTGCCCCATTGTGTTTTGGCATTTCAGATATTTGTTGGTACTTTTTTCTATTTATTAATTTAAAGCACAAATTTCATATAAGAATTAAATTGATTCTGTTGTTACTAAAATTAATCCTTTGTATTGAAAAATATCGAAAAAAAAAATGAGACGCTTTCAAAAATTAACCAATAAATAAGGTCTCTCATTAAGAAGATATTAATTTTATGCCGTATCTTTTTTATTCCAATTCAAATCATTTTCTTAAGTGTTCTTTAAAATTCTACTGAGAAAATACACTATAAATTTATTTACATTTCTTTAAAAATACGACGAATATGGCCCCCTGTTCAGTCATTGTTGAATGACCCTGGACCAATGCGCAAAAAAAACTAGGCCAGGGAATTGCAGCTCCTAGCAAAGACTAATGTAAATTGTCTTTGCTCCTAGGCTATAAGGAAAATATAAAATCTATTTGGAAAATATCATCATCGTTGCCATGACTGCATGAACATTAAAAAAGTTATAATATTACATCGGTTACAAGACGTTAAATTTTTAGATTAGGCGACACGAGATGAAAACAAAATGTATTCTAATAGTTCCAAAGAATAGAGCTTATTTTACTAGCATGAATTTTTCGGCACAATGGTAAATATAAAATTTAACAAAAATCATTTAAAAAATACGAGGGGGTACTGGAAAATATAGTTTCTCATTTACGAAATTGAAATTTCCCAAATAATAATCATACATTTCCAATACCGTAATAGCGCGATTTGGCTAGTGATCATATTCTCATCAAAAATATTTTTCATGTAATGTTCCACTTGCAAAATGATAAACTATGCAACTTTGTTTAACACGTGCCGCTCACAGTCAAAGACTATACTTGGAAGGCCAAGACAGGTTATGCGTTAATGTTGCAAAAATAAGTCAGAAGAAAGCAATTTTAGTGGACTTTCCGATACGCCATGAAATATGTACCATAAAATTAATAAGTACTAAACTATTTCTCTAAAAAGTTGAGAGCAATATGCGCATAAATAGGTACTTAATTTATTGAATGTATTATTTGTGGCTTTTTATAATAACGACATTCTGTTATTGTCCAAGTATTAGTTATAAGCAAGCTTGAGAAAGATATTACAGAAATAATTACGGCATTTATCGCAGGTAGTAAAATGTATTACACAAATTGTTTTTATTGCTCTCGAATAAATTGCTTTTCAGAACGGTACGAGTTTCTATGCCACTGTGTTTTTCCTGAAACAATGTATTCC
>JAEQML010083080.1:0-10604 GCA_016904865.1 Pissodes strobi | reverse complement strand
CCTACACAGTCGAGTAATGACGGATTTACTGACGTTTGAAGAAAAAACATATTACAACAATAATAACGTTGGCGTTGTTACGCAATTGGTCGGTACCAACCACGGTCAGTTTATTTCTAGTAAAGTGACCGTTGGTATAAAAATACAGACTGCCTACAAAAATAGAGGAACAATTCTTACCCGAGCATTTTAGGCCGCCCATCGACCAATTACATGGTCAATGGGCTGCCTCAATTCACCTTCTTTGGAATTGAAAAAATTGCCACTTTTGATCCATTTTTATAATTCACTCTACATTGTGTTCCCAAATGTCGAGTGAATTATAAAAATGGATCTACACCATGTTTTCAATTCAGTCAACACTAAGGCAGGAACGTCAAACTGGTGAGAGGAGTTTGATTACGGGGAGTGACGCCCCCGCCATTCCGAGTTGCCATGGGATATGGCACATCAAATCCCATCGTCCTCCCCCAGGCTGGCGAACACCAAAGTACAAAGTCTGGAGCTGATCAATGACAGTTTGTGACAAGAGGGGCTGCATTATATTGGCTGGCAGGAACGTCAAAGTGGTGAGAGGAGTTTGATTACGGGGAGTGACACCTCCGCCATTCCGAGTTGCCATGGGATATGGCCCATCAAATCTCATCCTCCTCCCCCAGGCTGGAGAACACCAAAGTACAAAGTCTGGAGCTGATCAATGACAGTTTGTGACAAGAGGGGCTGCATTGTATTGGCTGGCAGGAACGTCAAACTGGTGAGAGGAGTTTGATTACGGGGAGTGACGCCCCCGCCATTCCTATAGTTGCCATGGGATATGGCGCATCAAATCCCATCGTCCTCCGCCAGGCTGGAGAACACCAAAGTACGAAGTCTGGAGCTGATCAATGACAGTTTGTGACAAGAGGGGCTGCATTATATTGGCTGGCAGGAACGTCAAACTGGTGAGATGAGTTTGATTACGGGGAGTGACGCCCCCGCCATTCCTAGTTGCCATGGGATATGGCGCATCAAATCCCATCGTGCTCACCCAGGCTGGAGAACACCAAAGTATAAAATCTGGAGCTGATCAATGACAGTTTGTGACAAGAGGGGCTGCATTGTATTGGCTGGCAGGAATGTCAAACTGGTGAGAGGAGTTTGATTACGGGGAGTGCCGCTCCCGCCATTCCGAGTTGCCATGGGATATGGCACATCAAATCCCATCGTCCTCCCCCAGGCTGGAGAACACCAAAGCACAAAGTCTGGAGCTGATCAATGACAGTTTGTGACAAGAGGGGCTGTATTGTATTGGCTGGCAGGAACGTCAAACCGGTGAGAGCAGTTTGATTACGGGGAGTGACGCCCCCACCATTCCGAGTTACCACGGGATGTGGCCCATCAAATCCCATCGTCCTCCTCTAGGCTGGAGAACACCAAAGTACAAAGTCTGGAGCTGATCACTGGGGAGTGATCCAACAAGCCCTATTTTTCCCCTGTCAGACTAGGGACCGTCAAAGGAATTAGTCTGAGGCCGATGCTTCGAGTGGAAGCGGCCCTAGGTGGTAGATGCATAAGCCTACTCGCATCGTCCGGTGAAAGACCACCCCACCAGAATTGGGAAGCGCTAAGTGGTTTTCCCAAATCACGTTCCGCTTTCGCGCTGGTGGTCCCGGGTTCCACAATAGGAATATATGGACATGATGGTGCTTCCAGGATCAAAATATTTCGGAAGTAAACTCCCCGGCCATTCGGATCTCCGGGCGCTGGGTGGCCCTGGGAGCCCTTCATTCCGCATTTCACAGACAGCAAAGATACCGAACCAATTTAGAATAGATTTCTGCAACATAAGAGGCCTAAATACAAACATAAATTCGGTACACCAACATCTACAAGCAAATAGACCACAAATATTAGCCCTTACAGAAACACAAGTATGTTCTACAACAACAACAGTGAACTACTCTATCCTGGTTACGACTTACATACCCGAATTAGATATAAGTTCGGAATATGCCTTTTTGTCCGAAGCGACCTTTCATGTCACCGCGAGGAAACACTCGAACCGAACAACCTTGACGTCATGTGGCTCAAGTTTATCGCCAAGGGATTAACCATGTTTATATGTTGTTTCTATCGCCCTCCGGGCGATCAGAGCCTACCAAAGCTTTTTTTCAACACTAGCTACCACTTTTGACTCAACAGGTCGATCACCCCAGTTCAGAAATAATCGTTCTGGGAGACTTCAATGCCCACAACACCAACTGGCTCAAACATCACAACAAGACCGACAACGAAGCTGAAGCATTTGCCATCAGCTGCGGGCTTACTCAACTTGTAGACGAACCAACTCGAATCTCAAAGAGGGGCGAATTCGCCGCCCTCCTGGATCTTTTTCTGACCACCAATCCTGACCAGTACAAGGTTACAGTTGGTCCGCCATTAGGTACCTCCGACCACAAACTTATTACAACGGTTTGTGGATTGCCACCCATACAGAAGGATCCACCATTGCCTCGCAAAATCTGGCATTACAATTCTGCAAACTGGGACGATCTAAGGCAGTTCTACCTAGATTTCCCTTGGCTCGACGTCTGCTTTGCCACTGACGACCCGTCAGACTGCTGCGAAGAGATCATGCAAGTAATCTCCTCAGGAATGGAAGCATACATCCCAAATTCCATCAAGCTACCATCAAAAGGAAAGCCCTGGTTCGACAAAAGATGCGAAAGAGCTGTAGGAAGGAAACAACAAGCCTATAAGTACTGGCAGCAAAATCAGACCGCTGAATATCGTAATTATTTTATCGAAGCGAGAAACGAGTGCAAGCGTGTGATCGACGAAACTAAGGACAAACACAATCAAAGGATCGGGAATAAACTTTTGCAATGCCCCAGTGGTTCCAGGAATTTCTGGTCGGTAGCAAAGGCAGTAAGTAATAACTTTACAGAAACGTCTCTCCCATCTTTGACGGACGACCGTCGCATCACGGCGACTACAGCCAAGGAAAAAGCAAACATGGTCGCCAAAATGTTTTCATCGCACTCTACCTTAGACGTGCCTCAAGGCAAGACTCTCCCCATTTTACCGAACATCAACACTACCATGGCAGAAGTCAAGTTTTCTCACCGTGATATTCGCAAAATCCTTAAAGAACTAGATACGCAAAAGGCATCAGGACCGGACGGAATACCTGCCATCGTGCTAAAGAACTGCGCCAACGAACTAACACCCGTTTTTTCCAGGCTTTTTTCTCTTCCTTAGAGAAAAGGGATTTACCCATCCTCTTGGAAAGTCGCTCGAGTGCAACCTGTTCCAAAAAAAGGCAAGAAAACCACGCCCCCGAGCTATCGCCCAATTGCCTTGCTTCCAATAATCTCCAAAGTCATGGAACGTGTAGTCAACCAGCAACTACTCAAGTACCTCGAGAGTAACAGAATAATCAGCGATAATCAATACGGCTTTCGCAAAGAGAGATCGACAGGAGATATATTGGCCTATGTCACTCATATATGGAGTAGGGCAATTGGATATTTCAAAGGCATTCGACAGAGTTTGGCATGACGGACTGCTCAACAAACTGCAGTCCTTGGGACTGCCCGCCTCTCTCTGCAGCTGGCTGGCCAGTTTCCTTAAGAACCGATCCCTACACGTTGCAGTCGATGGACACATCTCGGACACATTCACCATCAACGCGGGCGTGCCTCAGGGCGCAATTCTTTCACCAACTCTGTTCCTCTTCTGTATTAATGACTTGCTGATCGAAACGAATAATCCTGTTTACAGTTTTGCAGATGACAGTACCCTTGTCTCCCACTTTAGATCAGAAAAACCCTTACCAACGACTGAGACTCATCACCGCAGACAGGAGCAGATTACAGCAATTAATCAAGACCTGGAGAAAGTTCAAACTTGGGGCGACCGAAATTTGGTCCAGTTCAATGCAGCAAAGACCCAAGCAGCAACGTTTACTAAGAGGGCCAATACAGCGGGCCCAGACATCATTATGGCAGGATCGACCATTCCTTCATCCTCGTCAATCGGGCTGCTGGGTGTCTCGGTCAACAACAATATGTCATGGCATGACCATGTTGCTAACATCGCAAAATCAGCCTCCCAGAAGCTTGGTGCGCTATTTCGCAACAAAAAACTCTATACACCGCAGCAGTTGCTCTTGCTGTACAAAGCGCAAATAAGACCGTGCTTAGAATATTGCTCACATATATGGGGTGCCGCACCAAAGCATACCCTAAAGCTGCTGGATTCCATTCAGAAGAGGGCTGTGCGTCTCGTCGGCGATCCGGAGTTGACCCGGAATCTGGATAGTCTGGAACATCGCAGACATGTGGCCGAGATGTCTCTGTTTTACAGATACTTTCACGGCAGATGTTCCCAGGATTTGGCCCGCATAATCCCGCCCCTGGCAACATCTGTCAGACAGTCCCGACAGACGGCAGGAGCGCACCAGTTCGTCGTACAACTAGAAACACCTAGAACATCGCTTTACCAGAACTCCTTTGTCTGGCGCACTGCATCACTGTGGAACTCACTTCCAGGACATCTGTTTCCCACTAATTACAACCTACAAATTTTCAAGAACCGTGTCAATCAACATCTTCGCACACACACCGCTCGTCGAGCGCCATAGGATCTCCCTTTACTGTGTGTGCCACTGCCATTAAAAAAAAATACACAATTATTAAAAAGCGAATGTCACCTAAATGACTCATCTTAAACCAAAGTTTAACTTTAATTATTACAACACGTACCAAAAACCACTCTACAACATTTAGTCAATATTCAGTAATGCTACAAATAAAAAGCGTTTAGGTTGTAGCATAAACCTCTCTGTGGTTGACTGGTTACCTAAAGCTTGTTATATGTAGCGACCCAAAAGGCGGTCAAAATAAATAGGTAAGTAGGCATTATTGTTATAAATCAAAACTTACGGGCTTGTTTGTTTCAGGCAGATTTGTTACGGTAATTTTAACAATTCCGTAACATCAGGTTTTTCCGAGTTTGCTTGTATTTATTTTTAGTTTGAAATAATTACTTTTCATCTTCAACCTATTTTGAATTACTGTCTGAATCGACCTGGTAGCAACAGTGTGGAAAATTCCTCATTAAATAGTACGAAAATATTAATAAATACTGAATTTTTATGTTGCCCAAGTTCATTTAAAACTAATTTTTTGAAAATTAATATTATGGGTTGAATCTACGTAAATACAGCAGTCGAATATATTATTTAAAATTGATAAATAATTTCAAATATCCAGTTCAGATTTTATGGTTAAAGATCGGTCGCTTCGTACGTCGTCGTACGGTGAAAAAAATTGAAATATTTGTGACGACTGCGTGTCAGTGTAATTTTTTTCGAGATGTTATTCTGGCGGAAGGTAAGACTGGATTTTGAATCTTGTCTTGTACCGGGTACCAGTGTGGGAGGTTGTGAGAAGGTAGGTCTTGATTTATTTTATTTTTATTTGTTTTGCGATATCTGATCTTATTTCTAGTTTCCTATATCGTAAAGTTTGTAAGCAGAATAAAGCTGCTAAGCTTGTGAATTTCTGATATTTGGCTGCTATCGATTCGCATACCACGTTGCCTTTTGCCGTGTGTATGTTTGTGCCTGTAGGGTATGTGAGATAGTGTTTTTTTTTGGGCTTAAGGCTCTTTGTAAGAGAGGAAAAAAGGGACTTGATCCTACAAAAGCAGGGGTTATTAAATTTCGGGTTAAGGAATCGATCAAATTGGCCTATAGGGCTCATATCTAGGTTCTAGTTAGAGGTAGCAATTTTTAGAAATTAATAACTAAAACTGTTGAGAGTGTAGGATACTCAGTCCAATTTTCTCTAGTACCGTTATCGGTTGGATTTAAGCTTAGTTAGTTATTATTTAACCTATGTAAATATGTTATCGTCACGTCAGATATTTAAAGAGCGCCTTCTCAAGCCTTCTCGACCGTAGTGGGTACAAGATCCTAATAACTCTGTTTCTTTATTTCGATTTAAATTTGTCATTATCTTTATCTTTGAATTAAACTGATTTTTGAGTTAGAAAATAGCTTTCAGGCAATAATTGAATTGAATGATTGTCATTACCTTTGTTTTAGAATTGAATTGATTTTTGAGTTGAAAAGTAGCTTTCAGGCAATGATTAAAATCTGATTACCTGTTTAAATTTAGTGATTTAATTTTTGTTCTTACCTGATTACTGTAATTGCTTTTCTATTGAAATATTGGTCATTACAATATTTCTCAGCTTAAATAGCTATTTATTTTATTTATTATCTGTAATTTATTCACTGTTTGATTTAACAACATAATTATTTTCTACAGTCTAAACAATTCTGTGTAAATTGGCGGAGGCATATATTAAATTAAATTAAATTTCTCCTTCAGGGTGTATTGTCATTTTTCAGCATTGTTAATTGAGAAGAATTATTTCTAGTTCTCTCTTGTCAAGTTCTGTATTAAAAACCTAAGCTAAGACAAGCGACGCTCTCCGCCATATTGAAACAGGGTTGTAACAACATTCTTGGTGAACTCTTTAACTGCCTTGTACTGTTTTTTTTTTCATGCTACTGAGTCCACACGCACTCGGCCTACCAGGACAGTTTCCAGTGACGTCACAGGACAGCTCCTAGGCACTACAGCGATTTCCGGGAACCCTCTCCATGAAGCTCGGAGGAAGCATAAGGTGATTAAAGGGCAGTTATCACCAGGAAGGTTCAACAGAATTAACAGTTATTTTTGTTAGACGGAAATAGAATAAAAATTGTTTTTTTGAAATTTCTAATCTTTTATTTTGCGCTTTTAACGACTACAACACTTAAAAAAAACTTTCAGAAGCATGCTCCTTACCCAAATCCCTGAGTATCTTTCAATTTATCTTTTCAGTAAATTAGAGCAATAGTTTAAAGACAAGTGCATTTATAGTTTATTGTAACAAATTGGCTTTTTATTTGAATTCTAGTAATTATATTTCAACAAATCAATTTTATCTTAACAAATTGCCTTTTTTCTCGTAACAATTGAATGAATATTAAGTTATTTTAGATATCACTAAGTATGATCTTCTCGGGAAATTATAATAAACTGCTCCCGATAAGTTAAGGAAGTGTGAAAATTTGGTCCAAATTCAAATGCTCATAACTTTGTTTCAAAATGACATATCTTAGCAAGCTCTGCTCTTATAGTTTATAGTTAGAGACTGATTGTTCTGGTACCTATAAGGTGTGTTTCCACAAATATATAAACTGCTCCCGATAAGTTAAGGAAATGTGAAAATTTGGTCAAAATTCAGATTCAGATGCTCATAACTTTGTTTAAAAATGACATATCCTAGCAGGCTCTGCAGCGTTTGATATGAAATTTTCTAGCCTTTAAGATAAGACTGGCGCCAATTATGATAATTCCTTTGCATTTATTATACAGGGCTTTTAAAATTATGTTACAAATTTAAAAAAAAATTAAACCGTATACCTGTTCGTAGGAATATCTGGGCATTCTTCTAAATATGCTTAAGTAAGCTTATAACCTTCTATTGAGACTATTCTAACATCTGGAGTTCATCTTGCTTTTTAATGGAAAAACCGATTTTTTTATAAAAATGTGCAAATCCCCAATAATAGCCTAATATTCTTTGGAAAAACTAAAGGATACACGTTTTTCTTCTAAAATAGGTATCTAAAAACATCGCCCTGGAACCTACGTCATCCAAATTTAAATCTTCATAGTACAGGGTGATTCGAAAATTTCAAAAAAATTAGATTTAAATTATTAAATTGATTTTTATTTAAATTAACTTACAAAAACGTTACTTTCATATTACTCGAAACACTGCAGTCTAGAAGCTAATAAGTAGTATAACCTCCATGTACATCAATAATGGCCTGACATCTCCTATGCATACTATCAATAAGCGTATTAAAATATTCTTGCGGTATATCTGACCATATTCTAGGAAGGACCTGCTGCATCTGAAGAATGGTATTTGGGTGAGGAACATATTCATCTAACCTCCTCTGCAGCATATCCCATGCATGCTCTATACAATTGAGATCAGGAGATCTAGGCGGAAGCTGAAGGTGAGTAATTCGTAATCTTTCGATATCATTTAAAACAGCCGCGGTCCTGTGAGGGCGAGCATTATCATCTAAGAATACGAACTGCTCTCCAATCGGTGCACGAAACATGGGCAAAATATTGTTGATTATCTGATTTTGGTACTGAAATCCATTCATATTCCCCTGACAGATATGTAGATCGGTTCGTCAATTGAATCATATACCACACCATACCATGGTTGTTCCTCTTTTATAGGGGTAAACAACTTGGACTTGACGTTGATTCCTGGGCACTCTTGGCAACGTCCAGACCCGGACACGGCGACTATCGGAAAATCGACTATAACGGGAGGATTCGTCCGTGAAAATGACATTGCGCCATTCTTCACCCCAGTTGAGCCGTTCTGTAGCCCAAGCTAATCTTGCAGCCATATCATTGCGAGTGAGAGGAACACGTCTAGGCAGACGTCTTGATTTTAAATTAACCGGAGCCAAACGTGTGCTTACAGTCTCCTTACAAATCTGAATTCCATGAATTACTCTGTGCACAATTTGTCGACATGTTGATAAAGGCTCTCTACGTACACTAAGCGTTATAAACCTATCTTGAGCCCCTGTTGTTTTTCTAGGACGTCCAGTTCGTGGACGTTCAGACACATCACCAGTATTTTCAAATCTCGATTTTAATCTACTGATTACACTATCGGAAACTTGAAACATTCTAGCAACTTCAGACTGATTTGAGCCAGCTTGTAGCATACCAATAGCTCTATTAGCTTCTGCAGTTGTTAGTTTACGTCTCAGCATTCTGAGAAATGAAAACTTAACTTTCGATTAACGTCACAAATTAAATAACAAATCACCTAATTGAAACAGCCACTTAATACATATTACTTATTAGACATTTTGAAAAGACAAGTTGTCAAAGCGTTTCCATGGTAACATAAAATCAAGTGTCATTAAAAGGTTGTTAAAATCAAGACGTCTCCTTAGACGCAATAAAGAAATAAAAATATAGGAGGGTTTTCTTAGGCAACGTGTTTTGAACCACCCTGTACTATGAAGATTTAAATTTCGATGACGTAGGTTTCAGGGCGATGTTTTTAGATACCTATTTTAGAAGAAAAACGTGTATCCTTTAGTTTTTCCAACGAGTATTAGGCTATTATTGAAAATTTGCACATTTTTATAAAAAAATCGGTTTTTCAATTAAAAAGCAAGATGAACTCCAGATGTTAGAATAGTCTCAATAGAAGGTTATAAGCTTACTTAAGCATATTTAGAAAGAATGCCCAGATGTTTCTACGAACAGGTATACGGTTTAATTTTTTTTTTAAATTTGTAACATAATTTTAAAAGCCCTGTATAATAAATGCCAAGGAATTATAGTTCGCCCAGCCGTTGTTGACCCTCGAAACGCATGCAATTGCATGCGTTTCGAGGGTCAACAACGGCTGGGCGAACAGTATCATAATTGGCGCCGGCCTTATCTTAAAGGCTAGAAAATTTCATATCAAACGCTGCAGAGCCTGCTAAGATATGTAATTTTTAAACAAAGTTATGAGCATCTGAATCTGAATTTTGACCAAATTTTCACATTTCCTTAACTTATCGGGAGCAGTTTATATATTTGTGAAAACACACCTTATAGGTACCAGAACAATCAGTCTCTAACTATAAACTATAAGTATTTAATTATATATTGTAGATTAATTATTAGGAAGTATAGTGTAGTGTAGTAGGTAAGAGACTATTTTCACGGACACAGGACAATGTTCTTGCCATTAACACAATAAATTACCTCCTTTGTATAAATTATTCACTGCAAATGCACACAATTTCACAATTTTTGACATATTTTATATAGAAATCTCGAAATATCTACCTACCCTTTAGAGCATTTAGTTTTAATCCCAACGTGGGTGGCCATATTGGCTACTGCTTTTCTCAGTTTCAGTGTCTAATGTTGCCACATTATATTCTAATTTAATTTCGAATATTCGAATTAAATTTTAACCTTTCTTGGTTCAGCACACTTCTTCCGTAAGCAAACAAAAAAAAAATGAAAAAAATATTAATAGGTACTTTTTCTGACTGTAAGAGCAGAATATCAAAATAAATAATTGCCAAATTTTATTTACCCTACAACTATTCAAAGATAGTTGAAATCGTTGTTTGAGTAGAGTAAAGGAGTATTACTCAAACAATCCGTTGAGATATAGAGAAATATACGGGTCTTTGTTCTTGACGTAGTGGCGAAGGCAACAATATTTTTGATTATTATTTACTACAAAATTTTAGCGGACACTGAAACAACTAAAGGCTGGAAATTAAAGCAACTCTTACTCTGCGTAATTCATTTACATCTAATTTATTTTCGAATTACATTTTTTTGCCTTCATGTTACAATATGTTTTTTTTTACAGAAAGAACATTGTAATTAATATTAGAAATTGATTCAATTAGCTTACCCGAATTTAAATAGTATATTATTTTATATGGAGGAAAATTGATACTTTTCATGGCGCGCTCGTGTTTAACAGCCGAACGGAGTGAG